>JABCPU010000272.1:0-91123 GCA_016800925.1 Suillus spraguei
TCAAACCATTCTTCAAGCAGTTCTTCATCTGTCATCAACTCTGGACCTGAAAGAAATTCATCGTCCAAGCTGCAAGAGTCACCAGTGAGTGGAGACCCATACAAAAGAACTTTGAAGTTTGTCTGCTAAGGTTATGTCAAGCCCATGCTCTAGTTGAGTGTTCATATGGGCATGTTTGCGACATGCTGGCTTGCCAGCTTCGTGCAAGAAATTGGCGTAGCTTTGTCATATACCATACTTCTGATCTCTGATCCGACCATATCCAATCAGATCTGATCGATTCTATTTCCATCTGGTCCACAGATCCTGTCCAGATCACCCATCCAAATGTGCCCACTTCTCGCACCTTAACTCCCTTGTGTATATCTGCGTCTATCTCCTTTCGTCACTCCTCCTGTTTCCGGTATTCCGGCTGTGTATACTTCCATCCTGTGTCACTGATCCGTTACCTGTGTTTCATTTCCGATTTGTGCTTACTGATCCGCTGCGCATTAACTAATAGACTTCCGTTACACTTCGTACATAGCCCTCGGTCCCGGACTTGTTGATTATCCATATTAGATACTTACAGTATATAAACCACTTGTAGATCTCCATAGAACCTTAGTTCGAATATCATCTTAGATTCTGCTCATTCTGTTTCCTCCGGACTTGAGTCACTTTCCGCTCTAAGTCATCTTCCAAGACTTGGGATTGATTCCTTTAGTCTATATCTCTGACTCTATCTTTGGATAGTCCACCTCTGTCAGTTTCTAGTTAGGAACCTGTTCCGAAGCTAGCCTTAATCCTCATTTCATCCCTACACTCCGGATAACCTTCGGACGTACCATATCCGATACCTTCAAATGTCCGGATCCATCACGCAACTCCTTCTGGATCTTTGGACGTATACCTCCTCTCTGAAATAAGGGGCATTACTCAGGAAAGGGGCACAGTGCATGAACTGAGGCCAAAGCCCTTCGGATCTTTCACCCTTTGAGTATGGTCTTAACAAGCTTGCTAAGAGACTTGAAAGTCTGAACTGATAGGTTGCAGCACTTTACAGAGTGTAACCACCCAGGCCCGAGAAATAACACTCGATGTCGGCAGCATGAATCTGCATTTGGGATAGGTAGAGGTAGTAATGCTTAATTTCTGTTCTTTGAGGCAAGCATTCCAGTCACAAATATGTTTGAGGTGTTTGTCATCGCGACCTTCTATACATGTCGAACAGTAGTTGCATTGATAACAATAGCGACTGGAAGAATTTCGAACTTTTTGCTGTTGGATCAAGCAGTGGGTGATTATTTTTCGAACAGGATGACCCTTAGACTTTGTCGACGACATTCTGGCATGTACACAGGCCCAGACACTTCAATGTCCAACATTTGTTATTTGCTCATAGTACAAATTGACTTCTGCCGACTTCTGCCCAAGGCCCTCGACCTACTGCCGACAATTGCCGCCTGGCAATTGAGAATGGCAGACTTCTGCCCACAACACTAACATTGACACATCAGAATGGTCGCACAGGGTGTTTGGAGGCAAAACACTTACCTTACTGAGCAAGGTTCTGAGAAGCCTTGGAAGTAGTAGAGCACGGTGGTTTGGCTTTCCATAAATTAGTGTTGGACGGTAGTACATGCATTGGTCCTACGGAGTCCGGACAGAACTTAACGGGGGATAGTTGATCAATATATCATTACGTAATAGAGATCAGGTATGCATTCATTAACTTTGTCTCGATATTCCCATTCATAGTCGACTCTACTGTATAATACCGCAGCAGCCTGAGCGACCTACGACTCGCTGCGAGGGATTGTTACAGTAAATCATGTGAGCGCTGCCGCGAATGCATTTAGTATTGAAAGAAGAAATGCGTGTTGTAATCTAGCAGACTTACAGTGGTTTTGTTTCTACACTTCCCTGATACTAACTTTCCACTCCCAATAAGAATATTCGCATCCAGAAACATAATAAATATCAACCTAGCAATTGCCAGAGGAACTCCCGGACTGTACGTCGATCCTGGTAGTAAGGGCAAAGGAGCCTTGGTCATCATCTTGGATGGGTGTGGTAAAGATGCCGGTGTCGACAGATTTATGCAGGTTAAGCATCAGCCGAGAGACGAGAATCACGGACATGCTAGAGTGCATGGTAAGAATCAATCCGTGTTTGCCGCACCAAATACTCACCAGCTAGTAAATATAGCCAGACTGCCTCTGGTAGTATTCTTGTCAGTCACCAGTAATGATTAGTCAATCTAATCATAAGAAGCGGGTGTGTGCTCACTGAACCACACTGAACCAAAAAGCAGTAAAGGTGTGACTCGACAAATATTAATATTTCATTAGTAGACTCACAAAGTACGTCAGGATATTGGGTAGATTAGTTAATGTCATCACCCTAAAGGAATGCGAATCAGATTTATCCGAGTCGTCCTTTCGCTAGCAAGCTCACGCGAAATACATCGCACCTGCGTTTGCTTGGATTAATGTTTACGATATCGATGTAGTGAAAATTACCATCTTGAAATATGATATCAATTATATTTCTCCTAGCCATTGCTCGAGACAGCCCCCTAGTTTCGCGTATCTTGTAAACTGTGAGGACAAAGATGAGGGATTCGTAGACAAATAGTGTCGTCCAACCCAACCCAGGACCTGCAATTTAATCAAGTCATAGCATTGTGTTCCACGCAACTCCGACTTGAATTCACTAACTGACTGCTCTGCAACGTCTTTTGAGCAAGGACGCGAATTGGTGAGGAAAATGGCGCACATCTCTTCCGAAACTGACTCAAAGCAATTAAATCCTGGCACGATGGTACTTGAACGGAGTTGAAATGTTCCCGCCTATAAGTCATAAGCAGACTCCCAGAGACAAAGGCTTACGTGAACACGTACGGTAACTCCCCCAAGAGCAAAACCGATGATTACCATCCAAGCAAGGAGGCGCCTACTACGGCTGTAGAGAGCATAAGTGCGAAGAGTCAATATAACTGGAAGTGAAGTGTCAGTACATGTATATAGTTCTCGCCGTAAATTCTACTCACGGCAAACGAGGACTTGCTGGAGAAACAAAAGTAGTTCTCTGGATATTAAATATGATCCACAGCTAGGATTCTGTTGAGAAAATAACACATGGAAGCACTAGAGTTGAAACCTCTGGAAATAAGATGTGAGCCTGCCAGCTGCGTACGAGCATATCGAAACCATAGGACCTTATCTGAATTAGGCAGAATATACGCAGATAACATATAGACATTGCCGAGCAGAGCGATATAGCGATTGATGAGAAATAATATTGCAGATAGTGCTTTCGGACGACACCAGATGAAAGTGATCTCATCGATGATAGTCACCATATGGTCGTATATGAGGATACCTAGAATATTGTGTCATCGTCCTGAGGCCAAGATAAAAAGTCACGGTACTGTCTGCAACGAGAACGGCGTATAATTTGAAGCTCATCGACCTGGGAATGCTCGAGTTCGATCGCCATCAGGATACATCAAATTTATATATTACTCACATACGTTGCACTTCACTGAAATCTATTACGATGAGACAGAGCACAACAGGGAAGGGTGTTGATGAGAGAGCCCATCCGACGCTGTTATATATTCGCCCTGTTCCATCAGTGAATTGATGAGTTCGTGACATTGTACCCGTACTGATGTCAAGTTGTCATTTGTTCTCGTAATATACCAGACACACAATTAACGTCACAGACTCGGATTGGTGTGTCGAACGTGTCATGATATCGATAACTCTGACGGATTCCTTATCCATTGACAAACCAAGCACTATCCTTGGGAACAACGCCCAAACCCAGTCCAGGGAAGCCTAGTCTAAGCTTAAGGAACCTCCAGGGTAATCTGAATTTGAAACAGGGCACCTTGTACAGAACTTTAGAAGTGACGTAGAAATAAACAATGAGCTAATTCACCGAAAGCGCAGACATACCGGATATGATGATTATTACCGATGATGATCGTGAGTTCATGACCGCTGTGAATTTATTTCTCAGGGATACAGCATGGTGTGCTCGTCCAGATCACAGTCTGGGTAGATTATGCATAGATTCTGGATGTAGCTCTGACACGGGTATTAGCATATCATTCAAAACACAGCAATCTTGCAGGATGTCACTGCATGATGTATTGCAGAATGGAGCAGCACCATTGCTGCACAACCGTCATGATTTACATATTTAGATTTTAGATTTACAATTAGACAGATGCATGTGCTACTACTGAGCTCAATTCTCAAACTTCAACAACACTGATTTGCTGAAACGATGTACATCAATACATTATCCTGAGGTTCCATCAGACAGACGCTCCACTCGCTGGATCCGGCTTTACCAAGCTGCAAGCAGCCCGACAATGCACAAACCCAAACGTCCTCGAGATCCCCACAAGTGGGAACCATATTCTCTGTCGAACGAGTGAACGCTGGTGTCATCTAGCGGAATTGAAGGATGTGGCATGTGTAAACATGCGAGACTCGAGTTAGTTTCTATAAAATAGATCCTAGCTGAGTATGTTCTGAAGAATCAAAAACGTTTCGAGGTTGGCTTATATAGTTTTCCGTTGATGGTCTGTGCGTGGAAAATTCGTTGTAACGTAGGGTGCTCCAGGATAGTTTTGCATTCACGACCACACGCAGACCATGGTTTTGATTTTTTTTCGAGGGCCAGGATGCTATGTCATGGTCATCTTCTCCGACGTGGCCGATATGCTCGTCGAGAATCCTTGATCAGACTACCTCATCACACACCCTGCTTTCCGCGCCACTCAAGCCATGTGTCTGGTAGCAATATGGCCTACGCTCTTCCCCAAGACAGTATTCCCGATCCTGGCCAAAAACTGGAAGGGCTCTCCACTGAGGGCTACTTCTAAGTGCACCTCTGGAACCTCAATAAAAGCGAGTCATTGCTCGTTCGGAAAGAATCAATGGCCACAGCTCAACGGATCCTTCTCATTTGCAAACCAGGTCCGATGCCTGACTCCTTCGGTGGAGACATCTTCTCGTATCATCCATACACTGCGACCGATCTATCATACACCTTTTATGACGTAGTATATTCTCCTTTTATGACGTAGTATATTCTTGGAGCAGGATCAGCCTACTTCGACATGGATATGGATATGTGTTCCATGTGGCCGAATTGTAGGCTCGACGTAGTAAGATTAGTATCCAGGTTATTTCCCTTGTCCAGACGGAGGTTAGCCCACACACAGAGTAATGTGCATTACCTTTCTTGCTGAGTCTTTCGATGTTGTGAATATGCTTGTATCGAAAAAGGGAAAGAGTGGGTCTCGGCGACGACAATAATTGGTTTAGTGCTTTCGCGTTGTTTTACTGAATCAAGGATGCACTACTCAGTTACCTTTTCAATGACAGAATCCCCAGTCATCAGCAAATAGTCAGTCTGATGTGGTGTAGTATGTTCATACATCAAGGTAACGCAGGACGTTAGGATGCCTAGTATATATATATTACTCAGTGTCTTCGCCCTAAAGGAATGCAGATCAAATTAACTCGAATCAAAATTTTACTCGCACGAACTTATAGTTTCATCATACGCATGTATTCCGACACAAAATGTCTTGCATTCTTTGCAATAGATTCGGTTCAAGGCTGTGAGTACAAATCACAGCCAATAGCAACCTTAAGTTGTTGCCCCATTATTTATACAACTTGATACAATCGCACCCCGTCGAGAAACTAACAACAGCGATGTGAACATACGTGCCCGCTGCCGCCGCCGTCGCGCAGGGTTTGCAGACTGGAGAGGTACACTTGGTGCACGGGCCAACAAGTTCCACGTAGTTTTCCTTTGCTACATTCTCCTGGGCTTCTTCGGCACAGTCGTGGCAGAGGTTCGAAGCTCTACAGCCGCGACATCCCACAAGGTACGAACATCCACCGCAAAATGGCCTATCGCAGCGAAGACAACGTAGAAAGAAGCCACCTTTTTCCGTGCAGAGGTCACACGTCCAGGTTTCTTCGCATAGACAGGTTGTGCCGCCGACGACACAATCGATACAGATATCACTGTACCAACAGCGGTGTCCTGCGGCACATGGCCGCCAGCGCATGCAAGCCAAAGGAAATGCGACGCAGTTGCGCGTAGGGCACATAACTTTCAAACAAACCTTGCATTGGAGGAGGTCACATAGACAACGATCACATCGATAACTGAGTCGGGGGTCTGTGCTCTCGATAAGGCCTGCATTCAAGAGGAGCTCGTGAAATCTCTGATGCCAACGATTTGAATTGAAACAAATAGATCAATACTATGAATTAGCTCTCACCTGTATTTGAACTCGTTCCCACACCTGACCTGCAGGGTAGCTCTCTGGTTCGTCTATTTCGTATTCGGATTCATATACGTCGTATTCTGGGTCATTTGGATCTGGGGCAAATTGAAATCTCACGACGACGAAATCGCAGATGTCTGTCACGATCGGCACAAGCTCAGGCGGGACGGGTATACGCGATTCGTCTGTCAAGTCCTCGATTTGCATAGACGGTAATATGATAGCAAAGCGTGGAGAAGTCTGGCTGGATAGACCGAAATGAATGAAAAGGCTTGATAGTACAGAAGATTCGCTAGTTTCTTCAGAATCTTCATAACCAAAGGTTGCGATATGTTTTCCTTCATGGATCCCCAACGGTTCATTTTGTGGGTCCAAAAGCTCGTAAACAGTCTTCATGATGCGAAATAATTTCACAATCATTGGATGGCAATAATTTTGATCAAGGTCCTCCATGGTCGGCGGGATGATTCTCCAGTTAGGCATAGCGAAGCAGAATTCGTGATTGCAAGTGAAAATGGTAATAAGTCTAGTAGCAGCCTGAGAAGCGCGCGAGATGCGTTGATATGTCTTAAGTTTTAGGACATAACGAAGTCTTCATAAGCTACAGAATATGAAAAGATAGAAAGTTAAGAGAATACTTACAAAATCGCGTATATGTCGTGTGCGCCACGCCTCGGGGCTCTGGCGTAGTTGCAATCAAATATTTGGTGATATCGGCCAGCTGCAGAAATATGAACCGAGCCAGAGTTCACGGCATCCACGACAGCTATCGCAGCGAAATCGCGAGTATGCTTATGATCGTTGATATGATCAATCAATAAATCATCGATCAAACAATCGATCATTTCCGTCCCAAGATTATTTGGCCATATTTGTAGCATCTCAGTCATCCTTGCTCTAGCATTTGGTTGTCTGGGTGTATTTCATGTCCTCGAATCTGCTGAAGCTCCCGAACGGGACTGAACCAGTGACCAATGCAGACGAGGAGGTCAGCTTAATTCATTTATATCACAATTCAAATCTATACCGTCGCAGGTCTTCCTCGTATACACAGCTCTGAACCAAAAACCACTCAACCTGACAGGACCAGATGGGTTCCACGGCCTAGGACACGTCGATTCTCGCAAGGATACTCTTTCCATCCGATTTGAACTCACCGCGCCATCACAGGCAACACCCTCGGCAGCTGCTGAGTCTAAATCAGCGTCAAGATCACGAAAGGGCAAGTCTGCGAGGAAAACTCGTCGTGAAGAGACTCCGCATGTAATCGAGATTGAGCTCACGCAAGACAAAACTGCGCTGCGCAGTCGAAAAGGAGATACTGGGAGTGTCTTGTGGCGAGCGAGGTAGGGCCATGCTGTGTATTTTGTTCGCTTGGCAAATATCCGATGAGGTGATGGTAGCATAGCGTTCGCTCAAGCGATCTTGCAGCAGCATCGCTTTCCTCCAAGCAAACCCTTAGTTGATAAGGATCTGCTAAGAGAGAGCCATGTACTCGAGTTAGGGTGAATTTAAACGTTCAATGTGGTTGCTGTTTTTATTCACCCCGATCGGTTGGACAGTGCAGGCACAGGTTTACTTAGCATCGCGCTTTCTGCATGTACGAAGAGCTACACTGCAACGGACATCGCGCCCCTTGTCCCACTTATCCGAAAAAACGTTGCTCTTAATTTCGTGGGTTGGACGCAAAATACAAAGCCCCCAGAGGGATCACCAGGATCGAATATCTCTGTGGAAGAGCTAGACTGGGAAATATTGCTGTCCTTGCCGCCAACTGGTCGGTCACGCTATTACCCCACGCCGCCTGAGCCTGACGCCAAGTGGGATCTCGTCCTGATTGTTGATTGTATTTACCACCCTTCGCTTCTTCCCGCACTTGTCGAGACAATCGAGACTGTCTCAACTGCAGGGCAAACTTGGGCGTTAGTGATCGTTGAACTGAGACAAGAAGATGTCGTGAGGGAGTTTCTTGAGATATGGTTGAACAAGGGGACTTGGCGGTTGTTCAGAGTAGATGGGCTTTTGGATTTACCTTATACGATTTGGGCCTGTCAGAAGTATGCTTGAGCATCAAGGCTATTCAAGATGTCGTTGTCGGATCATTGTCCCCCTCGGTGCTTGCACAGCATTTGAGATCATGAAGATGGACTAGAAGAACTGAGCGTGCGAGTCTCCCTAGATGCGGACCCTATTCTATTATAAAAAGTTGGTACATAGTTACATAGTTATATAAAGACTTAAAGAATAGGTTGGTCTAGAACAATTGCCAAGATGTCAGACCAAGCCGCTGACTAAAATATACGTCGATCGTCCGCAGTACCAAGACACTCTCACTTGTGCTGCTGTGCGAGCACACGAAAACGTTCATTCTTTTCCTCATCACTGCCTCTTTCAATACTGTATATCATCTGCACATTAAGTCCCCGTTTTCATCGCTTTCAACAGTATTTGCAATGCTTTCCTCATTGGCTCTTGTACTGTCTTACTTCCTCATCATTTCACCAAATGCTTCTGCTGCCCCAAATCTAGTCCCAGCTGCTGGCCAGTCTATCCCCCTCATCCGAAGAGCTCAACCTGAACGAACCGTTGCTGAATGGGAAATATGGGCTAAGAATGAGCGTGAGGTCCTCACCGCCAAGTATGGGGGAAACACAGAGAAAAGGAGTAGTACCGGAACAAATTTGTAAGGGTTGGCTCCTACCAGATCCATTTCGCCATCGTTGATCACTTTACAGGTTGACCAACCAGAATGCAGATTCAAGGTCAGTCGGTGATTTCCTGCCGTAGATTATTTCATCGAATTTCATTACAGTTATTTCGGAACTGTGGCCATAGGAACACCACCGGTCTCCTTTAATGTCATCCTTGACACTGGTTCATCGTGAGTCATTTACCCCTGACGAAATGTTCTGCAACCGTGTTCAAATACAAATTAGCGATCTCTGGGTCGCAGATCAAGCCTGCACCACGGGCTGTTCCAAAGTTCAGCTATTCAATGACCTGAGCTCATCTACTTTCCACAACTTGTCTCAGCCCTTCAACATCGAATACGGTTCTGGTGCCGCAACAGGTACATTGGGCCAAGATGTCGTACAGATGGCTGGGTTCTCTGTTCCTAATCAGATTTTCGGTGTTGTTACGCAGGCAACGTCGGGCCTTTTGAACCCACCCGTGTCTGGCTTGTTGGGCTTGGCTTGGCTTGGCATAGCTACCTCGAAAGCGGTACCGTTCTGGCAGACCTTGGCAAGCTCTGGGGCATGGTCAGATCCTGTCATGGCGTTTCAGCTCACGCGGTTCGTCAATGCTTCAAACGTTAACGCTGAGGAACCCGGTGGATCGTTCACTATGGGTATGTCGTCTTTTCTTGGAGTCTGTTTACAACTTCATGGATGATTGCTAGGCTTTGTCAATAGCAGTCTTTACACCGGCACCATTGATTATCAGTCTATTTCATCACAATCTTATTGGATTTTACCTATGACATGTGAGTCTATCCGTCGTTTAGCTTTGCAAAAATTGACACCGATTACCTTCAAGCGTTAAGTGTTCAAGGAAGCTCTATCACCATCCCCTCTGGTTCTTCATCCAACTCCGCCATCGATACCGGGACTACTCTCGTCGGCGGTCCCTCCAGTGCCATCCAAAACATCTTTGCACAGATTCCAGGTTCACAGCCCGGCACAGGCAACTGGCAGGGATATTGGACCTACCCTTGCAGCACCGCCGTCAATGTCGCCATCTCATTCGGCGGACCCAGCTGGCCCATCTCCCCCGCCGACTTCCAACTCACGAAGATCAGCTCCTCCCAATGCGTCGGTGCCTTCTTCGAACTGAACACAAGTGGCAGTGCGCCAGATTGGATCGTTGGTGACACTTTCCTCGTAAGCTTGCTTTCTGCTGCTCAAGTAGCCAATATGCTCACTTGGAGTGATCGTAGAAAAATGTTTATTCAGTTTTCCGGTACAGCCCAGCTGCTGTGGGTTTTGCTGCACTGTCGAACACCGCGCTTGCTATGAACGGGCTTAATGGTCCTGCTCCTTCGCCTACTATTGGTTCGATCTCAGCTAGTGCGACAGCGGGCACGGGGGGTGGAACTAATGCTGCCTCTCACCGTTGGAGTGTTCCATGGGCACCGCTTGTATGTGGTATCTCCATTGCTGTCGGTGCTGCGTGGATGTGAGACGTCTTGCATTGGATTAATTAAGGATGGATGTGTGCTTGGTCAGGGACTTTTTTTACTAATTATTTGTTTATTAACAATGGACTCCACCGGACAACATTACTACACCATGGATTGTATATTTACCATCAGTATGATATGGGTCTATATTGAGCGAATGTCTTGCATGGCCCCCAAAAAATGCAATTTATTGTTATGATTGTTAGGGTTCGGCCCTACTAACTTTCATCATCTTGCTCCATGGCAAGCAATATTATTTTCTGCGCTGCCATTTTATCGCGAACGCACCCGGAAGAGCACACAAACGCACCAGCCATTTTTTCTACACGCGAAATTCGTGTGAACCCCACTTAAGTGCGAGAGTGAGCGCGATACACAAACTGTACTGTCTTGACCAAAAACGGACGTTTGACCTGAGCTAACTAAAAAGTATATATGCACAGCATCTTAGCCTCTGTAAAACCACTGAAATGAACGCTTAGCTTAAGCGCATTACGGACGCTTACGACTTCAGTAGCGCATTCATGCAATTGGTGGAGATGTCTAGGCTTCACTGTTATTATTTTATTTTGCTATTCTAAACATACGAGATGATTGCATCTAATCTCTCGCATCCCGCTGAAGATAGAACAGCTTGAAAAGTGTGATTATAAGGAGCCGAGTCGACTAACTCAGGCTGTGCAATAACGCGAGAGCCGACACTGACTAAATATAGTTCGCGCCTCAAAGGCTCGTTTCTGGATTTTTCATTTGCTGATGGGCCCGCGGCCCCTCCTGTCGAACCAAGTTACATTTGCTGATGTAGATGCATTACACTGCCAGTTTGGGTGAGAAGGTAATGCAGCCTACACTTGACCCATCTCCTGCATCACACTCTACTGATATCTACCGGATTTAATGTATTATCTCTACAGGGTCTTGTGGTTCCTACTATGTGTTCCATATAGCTTTCGCACTAGCTCGTTTGGGGCAAAGCGGCACTTGGCAGTATATCATAAAATGCAGGACACTTTAACTTTAACACCCACGGCTCATTGGACTGATTGTGACACACATTCTATCGACATCATAAAGATGGAAAATTTTATCCCGAGTGCCAACTACGCTGCTGGTGTCGTTGGAGTTACGGTGTTGCTCGGCGTGTTATACAATACATCACCCCTAGCGGGTAGGAAGGGCATCTTGCTTCCACCTGGGCCTCCCGCCCGTTGGTCTTGGAGCAACGCTTTGCCTACTGTGAAGTGAGTTTTGGCAGCCTTACCAGAAGCTAATGCAAATCATCCGCCAGCATTGCCCATGGACTGACTGACTTAGTTCAAGAGTATGGACCGATTGTATCGTTCCGACAAGGTAGCCAAGTGATAGTTGTCATTGGCAGTATCGAGGTATACTACCCATACCTTTAGCTTCCTCCCATAATGACCACACATTGGCCCCTTTACCAGGCAGCCACAGACATCATGGAGAAAGAGGGTGGGTCACTGGTAGATCGACCTCGGTCTGTTGCTGCGGGTGAGATCCTCTCGAATGGAATGCGTTTACTCCTGGCTCGTTCAGGAGATCCATTCCGGCGCCTCCGAAGAGCAGTACATATCCATTTACAGCCAAAAGCGACAGAAACATACCAACATATCCAGCGCGAGCATGCGATGGATCTTATATTGGACATGCTGAATGATCCGAAGAACCACCAGAACCACGCACATCGGTACGTCATTACTGAGATCTTTTTGTGGTCTGTTTATGAAAATGGTACCTCAAGGTTTGCAGTATCGGTCATTCTTCGGGTAACTTATGGAAAGTCTGCGCCTACTGCCAACACCGCTCCCGAAGCTGTCGGTATCCGCAGAGTCATGGAACGTTTCTTGAGTACAATTCGCCCAGGAGCTTATCTCGTTGATCGTGTACCTCTTTTGCGCTACCTGCCTGGTTACGGAAAACACCTTCATGAGTGGCATCATGACGAGCTAGAGCTATTTAGGCATCAACTGAGCCGCGTCAAGAGTGAAGTGGTGAGAAGCTTTCTGTTTCGGTAAACGCATGTCACTTATATCATGTTGTACCCAGGATCAAAACATAGCTAACCCGTCTTTTGCCAAGACTCTATTGGAGAATACAGAAGAGCACCGACTTTCTACAGATGAGATGTCATATCTCGCCGGAACACTCTTTGAGGCGGGATCTCATACGGCAAGTCATGCAACTTATTGATCTCCGCCGACTTATTCAATTTTAATTCAGACCGCTGTCGGAATAACCAATATGATCATGGCTGCGGCGTGCCACCCCCTGGCTCAGGCAAAGGTGCATGAAGAGCTCGATATGGTCATCGGGTCTGACAGAGGTATGCCAAAGGGGTACAAAGAGTTTGATTTCTTGATTAAATTTTTGTGGTAGCGCCGACATTTCAAGACTCAAATTCGCTTCCTCAATTGCACGCGTTCTTGTTGGAAGCTTTGCGATGGAGACCTATCGTTCCTATAGGCAGGGTTTCGATCCAGAACACTCCTGCACGATGCTGACATGCGCATCAGGACTTCCCCACCGTGCAACTAAGGATATTCTTTGGGTCAGTGTCTTAAATTCGTTGTAACCCTGGGTACGTTCTCATTCTGGCATACGTGCGATTAGCAGGGATACTGCATTCCTGAGGACGCAATAGTCTATGGGTCCCATTGGTAAGGGTTGCCTCACGATGTGCATTGCTTCATTGAGTGCACGTCTTCAGGACTCTTTCTCGCGATCCTATCGTGTTCCCAGATCCTGAAATTTTCAATCCTCAGCGTTGGCTTGATTCCGAAGGACGCATTAAGGAAAAAATGAACTTGAAGTTCATTACATATGGCTTTGGTAGACGGTAAGTCGTGCCTACATCGTTTTTTCACACCGATCAATAATGAGTTTCGCGTGTCATTGGAAGCGTATGTCCCGGTCTGCACCTCGCAAATAATTCATTGTACATCACCCTCGCACTTCTTTTGTGGTCTTTCCGTATTGCTCAACGACCTGACGCCCCGATCATCGACACGCACGCATTCAGTGACGCTGTTATTTCGCATTCAGCGCCATTTGAAATTGATGTGATTCCCCGGATGGAAGTTGCGAAGCTGAGAGCGATGATGACGACTGATGGGTGTATGAATTGAAGGTATTATATGGAATTTCTGTTCAATGCCCTTCTGTTTCTGAGGACCCCGTCTTCAGGAAGATTACTTTCAAAAAGTGTATCATCAATCTGGGTTCAGTATAACAAATGATCTGGAGCCTGCAGGAAGAATTTCTTCGTTCTATCTATGTACCATGTTTTAGTCTACCATATGAAAGGAAATGGTCGGAAGCAAGTCGCATGACTCTCACGTGCGAACCGTACGTGCAGAGCGGTTCCGAGCGAACGCCTATATATATGTAACTCAAAGGTGGTTTATTACATACGTACACCTACACATATTTCCTTAGCTTGTACCTTACCGTTGTCGTCACTGTTGGCAGATACAGTATCCTTACTACTATTTCTGTTATCTTGCTTCTTGGAACTGTACAGTGATTCACCTTCGCCACTCAAGCCACTGTTATGTAACCATCATTCCGTCCATACTGACATAGACTAGACACTCGTTGCTCTAGGTATATACTCAATGCATCAGCGTTTGTTCCCACTCGCTGAGACACTCGTTGCTCTAGTCTTTAGTCACTCTGGTGTTATGAGACGAATGTGGTGAGAGCGGGAATGCTAGATGACAAGGTAAATCAAATCTCAGTCTCTTGACAAAAACTCTATTGATGGTTAAAGTACCTAGATGACAAGGTAACTAAAGGTGCTTGTTAGCCAAGGCAAATGGGGAGGTATGACTAGGTACTTACATCTCAGTCTCTTGAAAAGAACCGAGATGCTTTTGCGCTTGAGCGCCTACTATAAGGTGAGTGGAATAGCAATGAAAATATTGATAATGTTTAACATATATTGCACAGCATAACAATGTTGTCACACTGGCACATCCTATTGGCCATACTGGCCTTGCACTCGGACCACTCCATCTTATCATCTCTCCCTCATACCTATCTCAGATCCTTCGGCCTCTTCTCTCTTGGATTCCAACAGTCACTCTGCAATCTATTCTGTTCTGTTTCGTGTCTCATCAATAGTGAACATCAAAGTAACTTTGGAAAATCTTGAAGACTTGCTTAAACACTGGCTAAACACTTCAAACTCCTGGCTTGAGTTCTGAAAGAACTTGCTTAAGAACACTTAAATCATGCTTGGCACACATTGGCATGAAGTTGGACACTCAAACACTTAGACATCAGGAAATTCACACATTCCTTAACATGCTTAATCAGCTTAACTCACTTATCTCAAAACTTGTTTGCTCTCTCTCACATCATTCACCTGGCATATCTTATATTTTTTGAGTGCGAAATACAATAAAACATGTATATTAATATATCTCAACTTTTTTTTTCTGAATTCATTCACATTGAAATTTTGGACAAGTAGATTCAATTTCACCAAGGCAGTTAAGTGTAAATAAGTCCGCATAAGGGCACGTCAAGGAATGTGTGAATTTCCTGATGGAGCTAGTACGGTAACTGAAATTGAAGCTTGGTACAAGCTGATAAGAGCTAACAGAGTTTTAATGTGACAATCAGGCACACCAATGCCAATGACTATTATCTGAGTGCATCTTGCAAGATGGTTCCATTATTACTTGATCCTCTGTTCAATAGATCATTGTTTTCTGACCCATTGTTCAATCACTTCATTCTACCACATCAGCAAAACATTTTCCCACTACCAAAAAATAGCTGGCCACAGCTTAGTCCCTTCTGTACAGAACTGTACAGAGCCCACAGAGGCAAAGTGATTTGCTGATGCATTGGATTGGGCAACATCTGCTGCATCAGTGGTCTGTTGAAGGCAAGAAGATTTGGATGCTCAAAGGCACCTCTTCTACTGATGATCAACAAACTCTGCTAGTAAGGCAAAGCTAAGAAAGCAAGCTCAAGGCTAACTCTCTAAATGTTGGTCGAAAATGGCAATATGTTCAACCCTTAAGGGAAGCAAGGAAAGCAAGATCCACAGAGTGAGCTGATCAACCCTAGTCAAAAGGTGATAAAGGTGCATGGGGGAAAATAAAGGCAACAGTAGCGCAAAGCGCAGAAAGATAGCACATGAAGTGTGCAGGTTGGTAGAGGCAGAAAGATGGTGTTAGGATGTGAACTGAGACAAAGACGAACAATTAATGGAGAATAGGCGGACAATAGATGGATGATAGGCAGACAATAGACAGATGATAGACAGACAATAGA
The DNA here is from genome assembly GCA_016800925.1 of Suillus spraguei. Taxonomy (NCBI): domain Eukaryota; kingdom Fungi; phylum Basidiomycota; class Agaricomycetes; order Boletales; family Suillaceae; genus Suillus; species Suillus spraguei. The sequence continues at coordinate 15,798 of JABCPU010000272.1, forward strand.
CAGACAATAGATGGACGATAGATGGATCCTGATATTGCCACTAGCTATGACTGCTGCTAGGGCTCACAATGATGCATACATGCATAGCATGGAACTAACTTGTGATGGATAGATAGATATTCAAAAATGGGAGTTACATGCCTATATACAAACAAGCATCGCGCTCTAAGCATGCCTCCAGAACTCGGAGCTGAAAAGGGAGCACTCCATGTATTGTAAGTGAAGTAAGTGGTAAGGGACCATGATGAAAATAATAATTGTATGATGCCAAGCATGGTCTGATATAGAAGTTAATGGAAAGGGATGCACCAAGGAACTGTCATATACCGTACATTCAGGTCTAGATCAAATCCAATCCATGGACATCCAGACACCCAACCTACACATATCCGATCCACCCATCCACTCCAATCCATATCCATCCGTGTCCATATCCGACCCGTGTCCATATCCGATCCGTGTCCATATCCGATCCGAGTTCATATCCGAACTATTCCCGCGCACCTGCGCATTACCCCTTCTAGAATATACCTGTGTCTCCGGCTTCTGGGTATCTCTGTGCTTCCGGTTCTTGGTGATCTCTGCCTCCGTCTTGATAAGTATTTCGTACAAGCTTCATCTCCGAGTTCATAGCCTTATGTCCCGCTGTTACTTACTAATGTGTTTCCGACATAGCCTCGGACTATCCGTACTTACCCTCCGGCATGTTCCTACAGTATATAAACTTGTAGTACAACTCCTGCAGACCTTAGTCTGATTCATTGTTCCTACTTCTGTATATTCCTTTGATTACTCTGTATCCTGTTATCATGTCTATATAACTCCGTCTCCGTTCTTGCACTTGGGCTCCGGCCCTTGTAAGCTTCCAACTCAGGCCTATGGGATCACTCCCTAGGCCGGAGCTTTGATCCTATGTCCTATAATCTTTTCGGACTTCGTCCATCTCTGTCTATCACCTGTTTCACCTCCGACTCTACCTTTGGTAGTCTTATACTGTCTGTTTCTATTCCGGACCTTGTCCGGAGTAGTCTATACTATCTCTACACCATATCCGGACCTACTCCTCTCTGGTAGCCAACACTCCCTCTAAGATCCGCAGAGCTATGCTCATCCGATCATCCACTCCTCCGCTCCTCCGCTCCTCCACTCCTCCGCTCCTCCGCTCCTCCGCTCCTCCGCTCCTCCGCTCCTCCGCTCCTCCGCTCCTCCGCTCCTCCGCTCCTCCGCTCCTCCGCTCCTCCGCTCCTCTCCGCTCCTCCGCTCCTCCGCTCCTCCGCTCCTCCGCTCCTCCGCTCCTCCGCTCCTCCGCTCCTCCGCTCCTCCGCTCCTCCGCTCCTCCGCTCCTCCGCTCCTCCGCTCCTCCGCTCCTCCGCTCCTCCGCTCCTCCGCTCCTCCGCTCCTCCGCTCCTCCGCTCCTCCGCTCCTCCGCTCCTCTGATCATCTGATCATCCGCTCCTCCAATCATCCGATCCTCCGATCCTCCGCTCCTCCGCTCCTCCGCTCCTCCGAGCTCCGGACCTTCGGACCCCTAGTCCTTCGGATCCATCCTATCCTATCCTCTGACATCTATGGATCATCTTTCCCTCTGGAGCTCTGCTCCTATCCTACCCTGGACTTTGTCCAGCGGTCCATCCTTCATCCGTTCTACTTGGAGCTTGTTCCAGTAGTGTTACCATTACTCCCTACCTTCCGGAAATAGTTCCGGCGCATTCCCGCGCTCATCCGGAAGTCCATCGGAGCTCTGTCGAGCTATCCTGCCTTAGAGTTCGTCCGGACCCTCCATCCAGACTTCACCAGAACTCTCCCTTGGACTTCATCCGAAATTAAGGGCACATACTCGGGTAAGGGGCACAGCGTACGAGCTGAGGCCAAGCCCCTTTGACTTTACAACCCTCCGGTACAACCCCATGTAAGACCAGGACTTCTTACTAATCTCCGGTTTTGCATGGTCGTAACAGAACTGGATGGACAATGGACAGATACTCCTGGATGGTGCGCAATGTAACATGACAGAGTGCATGCAAGGTGCACACGTGGGAATGCAGCACCTTGTGTGGGAAAGTTGTGTGCCTTTGGCGTGTACTGCGGGAAAGTGGTGCACCTATGCAGGATTGACAGTAGACATAATGGGAGTCGGATAGTGGATAGTGGAATGTGATACTGTTGGAATCTTATGAATGTGCCTCCTATGTGGCCACAGAGACTTGAGTCTCTACACCATGAACGACTCATTCGATATGTGGTCCTCATGATCAGTATCATCATTGCTACAACTCAATCATTTATACAAACTGCATGACCAAAAGCGCCTGAACCATATCATACATCGGCACTCAAGGGTGAAGAATGGCTCATGGAGTTGATTATTGGCCACTGTTAAGACCATACTCAAAGGTAGAGAGACCTGAAGGGCTTTGGCCTCAGTTCGTGCACTGTGCCCCTTTCCCGAGTAATGCCCCTTATTTCAGGGAGAAGTTATACGTCCGAAGATCTGGAAGGAGTTGCGTGACAGGTCCGGACGTCCGAAGGTATCGGATATGATACGTCCGAAGGTTATCTGGAATGTAGGATAGAACAAAGATTAAGACTAGCTTCGGAACGAATTCCTAACTAGAAACTAGCAGAGATAGACTATCCGAAGATAGAGTCGGAGATATAGACTATAGGAATCAATCCCAGTCTCGGAAGATGACTTGAGCGGAAAGTGGCTTAAGTCCGGAGGAAGCAGAATGAGCAGAATCTAAGATGATATTCGAACTAAGGTTCTACGGAGATTTACAAGTGGTTTATATACTGTAAGTATCTAAGACAGATAATCAACAAGTCCGGGACTGAGGGCTATGTATGAAGTGTAACGGAAGTCTATTAGTTAATGCACAGCGGATCAGTAAGCACGAATCAGAAATGAACACAGGTAACGGATCAGTGACGTAGGACGGAAATATACATAGCCGAATACCGGAAACAGGAGGAATGATGAAAGGAGATAGACACGATATACACAAGGGAGTTAAGGTGCGAGAAGTGAGCACATTGGATGGGTGGTCCAGACAGGATCTGTGGACCGGACGGATATGGAATCGATCGGATCTGATCGGATATGGTCGGATCTGAGATTAGAAGTATGGTATATGACAGTATCCCCCCTTAGGGCGAACCCCTGAGGCACAAGAAGCATCGATCCGGATCGGACAAGATTAATGCGGGACGATGGGGAAGATTGATGGTTGTAGTGCTGAGTCTGTAATCTGACAGATATACGGACGTCAGACGTCCGAAGTGATTCCTACCCCCACTTCATACTCCTGTTAACAAAACTTGCTTTACAACATGTCTGGAAAGAAATCCGATGCCCCTAAGTCTGCTGCTGACATTGTGGCGGATCTGGAACAGCAACTGGCTGCTGCTAAGGCTGCAGCGGAAGCCGAGGCGGAGCGGAAGCGGAAAGAGGCAGAGGAGCGGAAAAGGCAGGAGGAGTTGAAACAGATTGAGCTGGCAGAGATCCGGAGGGAAATGGAGGAAAAGAGACGGAGGGCTCTGATTGAGGCTCGGGTGAGTGATGTGGACTCTTCTAGATCCGGATACTAATGGATTGGCAAGGCCAAGGCTGCTCCTGCATCTGGAGCAAAGGATGGGTACTGCTCCTGTTGCGTCACTAAGGACCGGATGTGCCAGTGGGGTGATGCTGAGAAGAATGCCTTGGTGAGTCGTCCGAAACCCTTCGGATCCGCTGATTTAGACGTTTCGTAGATTAAGTCCTGTGACGTCTGCCGGAAGGACAAGGCCACTTGTCCTGGAAGGCCCGGATTCGTTAAGGGACCCAAGGGCCGAAGAGGCAGCGTCCTGCTGGTACTCCATCTCCGAAGGGCAAAGGCAAGCGCCGTCAGAGGAGTCCTACTCCGGATGTGGCGGACGCGATGTCTTCTCTAATCCGGTCACTATCGAAGGTACGGATGAGGATGTTGTGGAGTATGATGATCAGGCTTGGGTGGCCGCTGCTAATGGCATCATTGCTGAGCTGGCGCGGACCAATGGACTTCTCCAAGATGGTATTGCGGCGGCGGAAGGGAGTCGGATTGCCATGGAGCGGATGAGCTCTACCATGGAGGCCTTCCTCCAACAACAGAGGGAATTCCAGGCCCTGCTCATCGAGGAAATCCGGACCAGATTTAGGCTTTCCATTTCTGCCGGATCCGACAAGGATGGCGCTGGTGAGGAGATTGGGGAAGAGGTGGTGGATGAGAATGGAGGAGAGATGGTGGATGGGACTGGGGAGGAGACTGGGCTTAGTCCAGATCGGATTTCGCTACTGCCCTCAATTACTTATATTTCGTATGTACTTTTCAAGCAATGGGACCAGGCTTGTCCGGATATGCTGAGTGAAAATCCGCTACAAGATCTGATGCGTTTCCGAGTTCTGTGGCCAGTAACCAGGAAGTTTCTTCATCCGTTCCTTCGTATCCGGACCAACGGACGAGGTATAGAAGTTGGCAATGGTGCCTACGACGGTCCAGTTTAGAGTCCAGGATTTCGGATATCTCGTACTCCGGTTCTCCGTCGACTTCAACTGGTGGCGGAGGAGGTTGGATGCGATTAGGAATGGTGTTCGGAACTGCTGGCTCTAACTGCGAGACATGGAATACGGATGTACGGAACGCATAGAATCTGGAAGTCGGATGGCGAAGGAATGAGTACCTGGGTGGGATAAAATTTCAAATGGTCCCAAATTCTTTTCCAAAAGTTTCTTCGATGGACGAGTGGAGTGGAAGTACTTGGCTTTGACGAAGACTTGTTCTCCAATCCGGAAGTCTGGAGCGGGTTGTCTTTTAGCGTCTGCAGGTCCTTGATAGCGTTTCTGAGCTTCGGACATCTCATCTCGGAGGAACTGGTGAAGTTTGTTAAGGTCTAGGGTATATTCCTGGGCACGGATGGAGGATAGGTCACGTTCCGGATGGATGGAAATGTTTGGATGATAACCCTTAGTGGCGAAGAAAGGTGAAACTCCGGTAGTGGCACTCGGAGCATTGTTGTATGCAAACTCTGCGAGGGGCAGTAGCTCGGACCAGTTGTCCTGCTGATAGTTGCTGTTACAATCGTATGTGCCCCTATTCATTTTCTCTTTGTTTCTTTACTTGTATATCATATCACATGACTCTGACTCATATGCTCAACGCATCTGTACTATAGTTGCCTTCCTTATTTGGATACGCACTTACTTTCTCACATCTCTCTTGGTCCGTGTGCACATATTGGCCTATTTAAGCACGTTGTACTTGTAGTAGATTTTTACTTTAATCTTACTGGGTTTTACCTGGAACTTCCTTCGCTTAGGTCTCCAACCTAAGTCGTCCTTGAATCGTCTCTAAGTCTAAGCACTCCTTAGCCTTAGTCTCTATTCTCGTAAGAACCTCTTGGACTTATCCTTGAGGCCAGACCCTTGATCGTACTCGGAACACGTTCCTTGTACTTTCACCTTGTCCTCTTTTGGCATTGTAAGAACTCCCAGCAGACCGTCTGTGTCTTTTCACTGTCGCTGGTGATGCCACCCCAGTTCATAACAAAAGATTAAAGTCTATTTGATCGTCGACTATCCAGTCTTCGACCCCGAAACCTGATTGCTTAGATAAGCAGATTAGTGTACGCGTACGCTAAACCAATTGTCAAGAGAAGCCCTCTGACAGAAGACAAGCCCTAACGGACAGCAAGACAGCGCGTGTAGGCATGAGAAAGTATAACTCACCAGACGAATCGCCAAATATGGTGACCAAAGAATTTGAATACAAATCGGCCAGCCAACTGTTTTGATGGAGATCACAACAATTCTCACGAATTTATCCAGTCATGTAATCTTCATTTCAATATCAATGAAAAGCTTTACACTACCGACAACAGAAGATCATTTTCATAACATCCTTTATGACTGAAAGGAATGCCAAATCCTGGAAAGAGCAATTCCTTGACCATGCTCAATCAACCGACACCTCTGGACAAAAAGTTGGTTATGGGACAATGGTGGATTTTATGAAAAGCTTCAAAGAAGCCTTCGACCCAGTGGATACCAAAGGAACCGCACTCACGAAACTCAGGGACCTCAAACAAGGAAGTGGAGATCTTCACACCTACATCGCTGATTTCGAGGCACTTGCAGCCAAGGCTCATATCACTGATAATGCAATGAAGATCCGATTCTTCCAAGATGGCCTGAATTGAGGCATCCTTACAAAGCTTTTCGCACTAGGAGATGTCTCAGAAGTATTCCGAGATGTTGTGCTGCAATGCGTTTCCATTGACAATTCCCATCATCGCCTTCAAGCCACGAGGACACGTCATGCTCCACAACAGAAAAAGAAGAACTATGGAAATGCATATTACATACTGAACCGTGATTCAATGCAATGGTCGTAGATCGAATCTCCGATACAGAGAGATCCGAATGCATGAAGAAGGGACAATGCTTTGGATGCAAGAAGACAGGACATCGCATTCATAACTGTCCTGACAGAAAGAAGAAGACCCTGCTCCGACAAACCGAAGTCAAAGAAGAAGAAGAAGATGAAGAAACTGTAAGGCGGATTGTTGAGGATTTTTGACTTGGAGAAACAAAGATTCGATGTATGTTTCTCCCAATGTATTACTAAGACTTGTACGCGCTGTAGGTGAAAGAAAAGAACTTCGTGTCCCTATCACCCTTCACTCGCGTACTCGCTTAAAATCCGTCGACACCACCGCTGTCATTGATTCAGGAGCGGCAGGAACATTCATTTCCGAGGAGTTTGTGAAACTCCATCAAATCACACAACGAAAACTCAAAACACCATTTCGAGTTACTACGGCAGATGGAACTCTTATCAAAGGAGGACCAATCACACTACTGTCTCCTAGTGGTCAAAATTGATGAATGAACCATGTATGGAAAATTCAACATCACCAAACTAGGAAGAAGGATCAAATCCTTCTGGGAATTCCGTGGTTACGTGCAATGAACCCAAGTATAGATTGGGCTGCTGAAACACTTGTCCTTCCCCGAACAACGAAATCAGATGAAATTGAAATTGATATGGATACGGATCGAAAGAAGAACGGATTACCTCCAGCCTTTAATTGTCATTCTAAGAAATGGCAATATTCCCGACTTCCGAGACCTCTCGTAATCCCTTCGATTTCTAAAGACCCCGAACCAGAAGTACAAACCCGCGTACCACCGACCCATTCCCCGTGTACAACTGCCATGACCAGTATCACCGATTCCCCGCGCAGAAAAGCGCAAGAATGAATCCGAACCTGAGTCGGGTCGGACAAGAACCTACTGAGCAACGGCCAATAGAAGAGCAGAAGTATGGAAAAAGAAAAGCAGAAGAGGAGATCCCAGGACGAGATACCAACGTACCGAAATTATCCAAGTTCTATGTCCCCCCGAAAACTCTTTCAGCTTCGATTGAAGAAATCCCCGATAAAGAAGAACCCGTGCCCTCATTGATCCCAACAGAGGATGATAACCAATTCAACACCATGCAAGATGTCTGGCATGCACCAGAAGTGCGAGAAATTTCCTCTTATGAGCTTGGAGATGGAGAATTCTTGTGGAATATGATACCAATGGAGTCAGTATGAGGATCATCGAAGAAGTATCCATGGATACACCTCTCACACGAGATGGAACTTCCCTACTCAAACAACTTCCCAATTACTCCATGATCTCCCTTCCAAAATACAGTAACAAAGCTCAAGAATTTGCTATGGATGAGAAGGAAAAGAAAAAGAAATCCTTCGAAGAATTGGTCCCGGACTATTTGCACGACTTTGCAGATGTCTTTGCTAAGGACAGACTGAACAAACTACCCCCCGAACGCCCTGGTATTGATCATCGGATTGATACTAAACCCGGTTTTCATCCCTCGTACGTCTAAGGTTTACCTGCTATCGGAAAAAGAACGTGCTGCTGTCAAAATGTTTATCAATGAAAATGTTGCGAAAGGTTTTATCTCAGAATGAAGTCACTCCAAGCCAGTGGTTTCTTCTTTGTGGGAAAGAAGAGTAGAAAATTGCGTCCCTGTCAAGATTATCGCTACATCAATGATTGGACAGTCAAGAACGCCTATCCGCTCCCACTCCCTATCTCCCTTGTCGCACGCCTTCATAACGCACAGTTCTTTACGAAAATGGATATCCAGTCCAGTTATAACAATATTCGCATCCATCCCGATGATCGCTGGAAAGCTGCTTTTACTACGGAATTCGGCCTCTTCGAACCGAACATCATGTTCTTTGGCCTCTGCAATTCCCGGCAACTTTCCAAGCATACATGAATTGCACCTTCCAACAGGAAATCAACGAAGGATGGATGGTTATCTACATGGACGATATCCTGATTTTCTCTACAACAATGGCAGAACATCGTGAACGAACCAGACGGGTTTTGATGAAGATACGAAAAGAACATCTGTTCTTAAAACCGGAGAAATGCACCTTCGATGCAGAAGAAGTGGAATACCTCGGAATGATAATTCGTCCCGGACAAGTTGCTATGGATACCACCAAGACCAAGGGGATCTCCGAATGGCCAGTCCCGAAATCTGTAAAAGATGTTCGGTCATTCCTCGGTTTTTGCAACTTCTACTGCATGTTCATTTCCCACTATTCTGACATCGCCCAACCTCTTATCAATCTAACAAAGAAAGATAAGGCCTTTGATTGGTCAACCGAATGCATGGACACCTTCGAAGAACTGAAACGACGCTTTACATCCCAACCGGTACTCCATAACCCTGATCCTTCCCGACAATTTGCTATTGCTACCAACGCTTCGCTCGTAGCAACCGGCAGAGTTCTCTTGCAGACTGATGAAAATGGCGTTTACCACCCATGTGCATATCTCTCACAGTCTTTGAACCCCGCAGAATGCAATTACCAGATCTTTGACCGGGAACTCCTTGCCGTAATCCGGGCATTGAACGAATGGCACCATTATCTTGAAGGAAACCCACACCCCGTCCTGATATTCACCGACCACAAGAATCTTCTGTACTTTAGAAGTGCACAGAAGCTTACCCATCGCCAAGCATGTTGGCAATTGATTCTGTCTATTTATGACATTGAACTGCATCACGTTGCAGGTACTAAGTTGGCAGTACCTGATGCACTATCTCGCTGACCCGACTATGACTCCAGCAAAGACGATAACGAGGACCAGACCCTCCTCCCTGACGCTCTATTCGTTCGTCTTATTGACACCGACCTGAAGGATGTATTGTCATCCTCTGACCCCCTCGATGACCCTGTCTTTAAAACAGCATCTGACGCCCTTGATGGCGTGTGCCTTCCTCCTATGAAATCGGCACTCTCTGACTGGAAGATTGAGGAGAACGTCCTCTACTTTAAGAATCATGCCTATATTCCACCGGCGCACTGTTCCGATATCCTGAAACGCTATCATGATCATCCTACCGCGGGACATCCCGGCAGGTTCAAAACAGAAGAACTCGTCAAACGAGAAGCTTGGTGGCCCGCTATGGGCTCTTATATTCGGAACTACGTTGAGGGTTGCGCCCTTTGTCAGCAAATGAAAGCCAATACTCACCCTGTTCGACCTCCACTTGCCCCGATCCCCTCCTCTGCGACTCGACCCTTTTCTCAGGTCTCTGTTGATCTTATCACTGACCTCCCTGTCTCTGGAGGCTTTGACAGTATCATGGTCATGGTAGACCATGGCCTTATGAAGGGGGTAATTATTATCCCTTGTTTGAAAACCGTCACTTCCGAAGGTGTTGCTAAACTATTTTTGAAACACATCTACCAACGATTTGGACTCCATGACAAAGTCATCTTGGATTGAGGCCCGCAATTCCTATCTCGCTTCTCTAAGGAGCTTGCCCGACTTCTCAACTACGTCATCGCTCCATCTACAGCTTATCACCCACAGACTGATGGTCAAACCGAAAGGCTAAATCAGGAACTTGAAACATATCTATGCATCTATTGCCGCAACAACCCTGAAGAATGGGTAGAACATCTACCAATCGCCGAATTTGTCCACAACCACCGAAAACATGATGCAAGGAATGCATCACCCTTCTATTTGATGATGGGATATGAACCATGCGCTATTCCCCACCTTATCCCAGATTCATCCATCCCCGCAGCAGAAGATCGAGTACGATCCCTGCAGAAGATAAGAGAGGAAGCAATCGCCTGCCATAACATTGCAATGCAAACAATGGCCGAACGATCCCGAGGAGATAAGTACATTCCATGGAAGATCGGAGATAAGGTTTGGCTATCTGCCACTAATCTTAGACTCAAACTCCCATCAAGGAAACTTGCGCCAAGGCGATACGGACCTTTCCCGATCATCGATGTCTTATCACCCATCACGTTCACACTCAAACTCCCTATGCAGTGGAAAATTCATCCTACGTTCCACACTTCTGTCTTATCATCCTATAGCAAAACAGACGTACACGGTCCGAACTTCCCCGAACTACCACCTGATATCATTGAAGAAGAAGAAGAATATGAAATAGAAGCAATTCTTTCCCACAAAGGAACCGGCACTTGCCGATGCTATCTTGTTTCCTGGAAAGGATACTCATTGGGAGATAACGAATGGCTCCCAGAAAAGAACTTGAAGAACTCCGCTCAAATTCTGAACGCTTATAAAAAGCAGCACTCCCTCTGATTATTCTTCAGTCAATCAACCGCACAAAGCACTTGATCAACTAACACTGTTCGAAATGTCCTTCCCTACTGCATACATCACCCCTGTTAAGACCATACTCAAGGGTAGAGAGATCCAAAGGGCTTTGGCCTCAGTTTGTGCACTGTGCCCCTTTCTCGAGTAATGCCCCTTATTTCAGGGAGGAGTTATTTGTCCAAAGACCTGGAAGGAGTTGTGTGACGGATCTGGGTGTCCGAAGGTATCGGATATGATACGTCCGAAGGTTATTTGGAATGTAAGGAGGGGACAGAGATTAAGGCTAGTTTCGGAACGAGTTCCTAACTAGAAACTAACGGAAGTAGACTATCTGAAGATAGAGTCGGAGATATAGACTATAGGAATCAATCCTAAGTCTCGGAAGGTGACTTAAAGCGGAAAGTGGCTTAAGTCCGGAGGGAACAGAATGAGTAGAATCTAAGATGATATTCGAACTAAGGTTCTACGGAGATCTACAAGTGGTTTATATACTGTAAGTATCTAAGACGGATAATCAGCAAGTCCAGGACCGAGGGCTATGTACGAAGTGTAACGGAAGTCTTTAGTTAATGCACAGCGGATCAGTAAGCATGAATCGGAAATGAACACAGGAAACGGATCAGTAACACAGGACGGAAATATAAACAGCCGGAGTACCGGAAGCAGGAGGAATGACAAAAGGAGATAGACGCAGATATACACAAGGGAGTTAAGGTGCGAGAAGTGAGCACATTTGGATGGGTGGTCCGGACAGGATCTGTGGACTGGACGGATATGGAATCGATTGGATCTGATCAGATATGGTCAGATCTGAGATTAGAAGTATGGTATATGACAACCCCCATCACTGTTGCTAACAATGACTCTGACTCCGATGCAGAAAACTACGGAACCCTTACCACTGAAATTGACAACACTTCCTACATTGAAGCCGCCCTTCTATGCGAAGGACAGGCCCTCAAAATTGAAAGAATCCTCACTGAAAGAGGCGCCTTCCCTGCTCTACTCCTCGTCAACATCATTCGCACTGCCACCCTCATTGAAACTACTGCCAACGAAACCACAGAAATCACGTACTGCCATCGTCTCCTTCATCTTCAAAAAACGCATTCGTTCTTATGCTATGCTGTTGCTTCCCAATTCTTTTAAGAGCGATGTTGAGGAAGCTATTCACATCGTGGCCGAATGCCGAGCAGGTACAGTGGCTCAAAAAACTGTCCGCATGTTTTGGCATTTTTCACTATCTATAATATTGTGTGAGAACAAACAAATGCCTCAAAAACATGCTTATACCACATTGTAGTATGGCTTCAGGGCTTTCATTTGAGCCCTACACCGTGGGAATCGGTGGAGATATGGTGGAGATACAAGGCTCACAAAATGGTGACTCATGCGGACAGTTTTTTGACTCAAGTATTTTACAGTAATAACCAGGTATTCTAGTATTTTGTATGACCTCCCTTGGCTTTAATTACTGCCTCTATCCTTCTAGGCATACTCTCAATTAATTTCTGGCAATCCTCAGCTGTGATCTTCCCCCATTCCACTGCTACTCTCTCCCAAAGCTCCCATACTCCTTTAGGGGGGTTTTCATAGGCTTGAAGCTTTTTCTTGAGTGTTCCCCAGAGATGTTCAATGACATTGACATCAGGAGACTGTGCTGGCCAGTCAAGAACATTGATGTTATGTTCTTCAAACCATTCCCTAGCTCTTCTGGATGTGTGCTTGGGATCATTATCCTGTTGGAAAATGATATCTTCTTCATCAATCCCTGATTCTGCCAAGCTAGGCAGCAAGTGGTCATTTAAAATGTCCACATACTGCTCAGCATTCATCTTCCCCTCAACCTCAGCAAGCATTCCCACACCATTCCATCCCATACAGCCCCATACCATTAAAGAACCTCCTCCAAACTTGACAGTCCCATTAACCTCTCTGTCTGTTAGGCCATCTCCCTTCTTTTTCCATACATACACCTTCCCATCTGACCCAATCCTATTGATTTTGGTCTCATCTGACCATATAACACGCTTCCAGTCCTCTACAGTCCAGTGTTGATGAGCTAAGGCAAAGGCTAGTCTTCTCTGCCTATGTTTGATGGAGAGAAGAGGCTTTTTCTTCTTTGTTACTGCCTTGAGATGAGCTGCCTTGAGAACATTCCTCACAGTTTGTGAAGAGACAGGGGTAGTGATGGTGGAATTGATATAATGGGTGGCTTGGACAGCATTATCAGCCTTTCCTGTAGTGATATGTTGGATAATAGCCCTTTTGTCAGTAGAGGTAAGCTTGGATGGACGTCCTCCACAAGAGTTTTCCTTGTCTGGGTGGCTTTCTTTGATGAACTTGGCCACAGTGGACTTGCATACTCCAGTTCTAGAGGAAATTTGGTGAGCAGAGAGACCAGCATAAGACAGAGAGAGGATATTATCTCTTTGAGCAGAGGAGATGGCTTTCATGGTGATTATGACTATGATACATGAGATATTCTGGTTTATATAGTTAGATATAGTCATAAAATAACATAATGACACCACTTTATAATTTATATAATAGTGGCATGATTTATATAGTTTTAATATACACTCAAAAAACTGTCCACATGAGTCATCATTTTATAAGCCTTATATCTCCACCATATCTCCGCCGATTCCCACGGTGTAGGGCTCAAATAAAAGCCCTGAAGCCCTACTACAATGTGGTATAAGTATGTCCTTGAGGAATTTGTTCATTCTCACACAATATCATAGATAGTGAAAAATGTCAAAACATGCGGACAGTTTTTTGAGCCACTGTAAGCATGTTGTACTTGTAGTAGATTCTTTACTTTAATCTTACTGGGTTTTACCTGGAACATCCTTCACTTAGGTCTCCAACCTAAGTCGCCTTGAATCGCCTCTAAGTCTAAGCACTCCTTAGTCTTAGTCTCTATTCTCGTAGAACCTCTTAGACTTGTCTTTGAGGCTGAACCCTTGATCGTACTCGGAACGCGTTCCTTGTACTTTCACCTTGTCCTCTTCTGGACATTGTAGAACTTCCCAGCAGACCTTCTGTGTCTTTTCACTGTCGCTGGTGACGCCACCCCAGTTCGTAACAGGTAACGGATCACAAGGTTGAACTGATGGAGGAACTCGGACCAGCAGGCCTGACGACGGGATAGCAGTTTGGTGGTAGAGAAGTACTCAAGGTTCTTGTGGTCCGTGACAACATCTATAGGCTCAGACAAGCCTTCTAGGTAATGGCGCCAGGTTTGGAATGCAGCATAGATGGCTAGTAGTTCCTTATCATGGACATCATAGTTGAGTTCTGCACCGGACAGTGTCCGGGAGTAAAATGCCACCGGACGAAGTTCCGAGTCTGGGCACACAATGGATAGTATTCCAGCGATAGCATAATCCGAGGCATCAGTTTCCACAACTATAGGAACATTCAGAATCCAATGCGTTAGCACCGGAGCGGAAGTAAAGGCTTTCTTGAGTGCGTGAAATGATTTCCGGCAGTCCTCAGAAAAGTCCCAAGTGATGCCCTTGCGAGTGAGTCGAGTAAGGGGAACCACGATATCTGAGTAGTTGAAGATGAAACGATGATAGAAATTAGCGAATCCGAGGAAGGATTGGATGTCCTTGACTTTCCGAGGTTCTGGCCAGTCTATGATAGACTGGATTTTCTCGGACGACATTGTCAAGCCATCCAGAGATAGGAGGTAACCAAGATATTCAACGGAGGATGAATGGAATTCACATTTCTCGGGTTTGGCATATAGTCGGTGTTTACGGAGACGTCGTAAAACTTCTCGGACATGTTCCTTATGACTTGCAAGGTCTTGGGAATAGATAAGGATGTCATCCAGATATACAACAACACATACGTCCAGCATATTGGCAAACACACTATTGACAAAGCGCTGGAAATCTGCCGGAGCATTTGTGAGGCCTTCCGGCATCACCAACCATTCATAGGAGCCATAGCATGTACAGAAGGAAGTCTTCCATTTGTCTCCTTCTGTTATCTGGACGAGGTGATATGCGGATCGGAGATCAATTTTGGTATAAACTTTAGCGTGGCTCGGGGAGTCTAGGAGGTCGGCAATAAGGGGTAACAGATATCGGTCTTTCTTGGTGATGTGGTTGAGACCGCGGAAATCCACACAAAGGCGGAGGGATCCATCCTTCTTTTTGACAAATAGGACGGGGGCTCCGTGGGGAGAGGATGAGGAACGGAGGAGTCCGGATGAGATGTTTTCATCAAGGAACTTCCGGAGGGCCTCAAGCTCTACCAGAGAAAGAGAATATATGGTTCCGAGAGGCGGACTAGCCCCTTCTTCCAACTCAATCTTGAGATCATAGGGTCGATGAGGGGGAAGTTGTCCGGCTTTGCCTTTGTCGAAGACATCCGTGAATTCGTGGTACTTGGAAGGGATTCTGGAGAGGTCTGGAGGATCGGGTGATATGGATGCGGATCGAAGATTTACTTCGGAGGGATGGAGGTAGATGCTGAACTGAGTAGATCCTTCTAACTTGCAGGCACAGCAAAAGGCCACTGCATTTATCAACAATATGTTAGGGACTGAAGTGCCAGCGGAGGGTTCGGATTTGGTCAGAGGCGGAGTTTCTGCCATGGATGGGGTGCTCTGAGGCAATGGAGATATTGGAGGGGAGGATTCTTCCTTGGATGGAATACCCAAAGATAATGGAGGTGTCAGATTGGATTTTCCTGCCATGGACGGTGTGTCCGGAGGCAGCGATGATGCGGATGGGGTTAATGGCATTCCCTGTACAGTAGTTCGGAACTCAATGCTGCCTAATACCCAGTCAATCAACGGATTGTGTCGGGTGAGCCAGCTATATCCGAGAACAATATAACATGAGGAATCCAAAGGGGTGACGTAGAACGTGTCGGAAGTGATTACACCAGAGGAGAATCGGATGGATAAGTTTATGGCTTCGACAATATTGTTATTGCATGTACCATCAAATAAATGGAGCGGAAGCGGAGGAATCTGATAGGTAGGAATTTTATGTTTTCGGATGAAATCAGTGTCTATGAAGCAGTGGGAGGAACCACAGTCTATGAGGGCTGGAAAGTCAGATATATTGGAGAAAGATGGAAGAGAGACATATGGACACAGAGAGTTCGGATCAGGAAGAGTTACAGCGTTGAGTCGTAGTTCCGTTGCACAGGTTGGGCCAATGCGACCCTCATCCCGTACGGAGTCAGGAGGGTTGTGGACTAATTTTTTGCCTCATCCGATGCTTCCGGTTCCATTTCTGGAGTGAGCACGGTAGCGCGGCCTTTGGCAGCGCGTGAAGTGGATTTGGTGCATTCCCAGGCAGTGTGACCAGGTCCGCCGCAGAACATACAGAGCCTTTTGTCAATACGCCTCTGACGCTCCTGGGTGGTTAGCTTTCCGTCCGCACCAACAATGCTAGGAAGATCCAAAACTTTCAGGACAAAGGAGGTTGTGGAGGATATGGGTTTATTGAATTTGGACATATCAGATCCAGGCGAGTTGGAATTCGTCGGTCGGATGTTGACTGCCTGGGAGGATTGGAAGAGGTGGTTTTACTCTCTCAAGTGACTTCGCCCTCTGCTCCCAGTAACGGGCGTCATGGTCCGGGCGAGAGTCTTGAACTCCAAAAGGGTAGTGGGTTTACCCATGCGACTAATCTCATCTTTGATTCGGGCCGGAAGTCCATTGTAGAATTGGCATCATAGGACTCCATCTTCCCATTCACGTACTTGGGAGGCAAGTTGCTGGAATTCTACAATGTACTTGTTGATGCGCTGTCCGTCACGCATGTGGAGTTGTTCTAACTGCATTTCGGCATCTCCAGAGGGATCATGAGGTCCGAAATTGGTTTGGAGCTCGAGCATGAACTCGGAGTAGTCATCCATCCAGTCCAGACGGTTGCTATATCCATCCGAAAGGAGATCTGGTTCAAACCACTCGAGAGCCATACCCTTAAGGTAGGATTGGGCGAAATTGACTTTAGTGCGTCCAGAACGGAAAGCATTAGGTTTGCTCTGGAAGTTGAGCTCACATTGGACGAAGAATGCCCGGAGCTTGCGAGGTTCAGATCCATCGAAGGTATCAGCTCACGGATTTTGACTTTGCTATCATCTGAGGTGGGGGTACGATGGCTACTGCGAGCGAGGTGATTGATGGCTACAGATAGTTGGGCTAGGACCCGGTCCTGGGGCTCAGATGGATTTTATCTTCTTCGTCATCCGGGTCCTCATTGTCCGGATCATCACATTCATCATCTGGTGGGTTACTGCGCAGCTCATCGTCAAAGCGAATGGTTGGGCGCGAATTGAAGTCTGGGTCATCTGGGTTCCGAGTTGGTGTTACCGGATCCGGTCTGGCTTGATGAGCGGAAATACTTTGACCTATGTCGCTCATGCTTGCGCGGCATTGAGAGAAACTGGTGAATGTTTGGACAATGGGTGTGGGATCTCATTGGATCGGACCAAGTCCAGTTCCTCGGAGAGTGTTTTGAGTTCTACGGGGAGGCATGATATAGGAATGGTTTAATAAGTTACTCGGAAAGGTTTCAGTTCGAATATACTGTTAAGACCATGCTCAAAGGTAGAGAGACCTGAAGGGCTTTGGCCTCAGTTTGTGCACTGTGCCCCTTTCCGAGTAATGCCCCTTATTTCAGGGAGAAGTTATACGTCCGAAGATCCAGAAGGAGTTGCGTGACAGGTCTGGATGTCCGAAGGTATCGGATATGATACGTCTGAAGGTTATCGGAACGTAGGGATAGAACAAAGATTAAGACTAGCTTCGGAACGAATTCCTAACTAGAAACTAGCAGAGATAGACTATCCGAAGATAGAGTCGGAGATATAGACTATAGGAATCAATCCAGTCTCGGAAGATGACTTGGAGCGGAAAGTGGCTTAAGTCCGGAGGAAGCAGAATGAGCAGAATCTAAGATGATATTCGAACTAAGGTTCTACGGAGATTTACAAGTGGTTTATATACTGTAAGTATCTAAGACAGATAATCAACAAGTCCGGGACTGAGGGCTATGTATGAAGTGTAACGGAAGTTTATTAGTTAATGCACAGCGGATCAGTAAGCACGAATCAGAAATGAACACAGGTAACGGATCAGTGACGTAGGACGGAAATATACATAGCTGGAATACCGGAAACAGGAGGAATGATGAAAGGAGATAGACACGGATATACACAAGGGAGTTAAGGTGCGAGAAGTGAGCACATTTGGATGGGTGGTCCAGACAGGATCTGTGGACCGGATGGATATGGAATCGATCGGATCTGATCGGATATGGTTGGATCTGAGATTAGAAGTATGGTATATGACAGCCACCCTCAGTGCATTCACTGTGAACTTGGTGTGCATACACATGCCTTTGATAAGCTCATCAAGAAGCTTCGTGGCTTTGGTTATAGTAGCTCCCGCTATGTCTCACTGGAAGAGCAGTTGGCTGTTTTTCTATATACTTGCATCACTGGTTTGACCATCAGACATGTTAGAGAGCAGTTCCAGAGATCCAGTGATACAATCTCAAAGTAAGTCATTGATTTATTAATCAAATAAATTAACCTGATCTATTTGTATCAGGTATTTTCACAAGATCTTGTTCATCTTAGCGTCCCCCCATTCTATACAATGTACATTCACTTTCCAGATGGCACTATCATTCCCAACAAGATTCACAACAACCCAAAATTTTGGCCCTATTTCGAAGGTGCTATTGGCGCCATTGATGGCAGCCATATTTATGTATCCCCTCCATCATGTGATCGTACATTCTACTGTAATCACAAGGGCTTTGTATCTCAAATTGTCTGTTCGCCTGTGACTGGGACCTCAAATTTATCTATACAGAGACTGGTTGGGAGGGTTCAGTGACAGATGCACATCTATGGGAGGAGGCTTGTTTAGATGACTTAGATATTCCCCATCAAAAATACCTTCTTGGTGATGCGGGATTTCTGTCCTGCAAAGAGCTCCTTGTCCCTTACCATGGCATCTGATACCACCTTGCAGAATGGGGCCGTGCTAGCACTAGGTACATTTTTTTAATTTTGTTTATAATATATTCAATTTTGATCTCTCAATAGACCTGCTAACAAGCAGGAGTTGTATAACCTTCATCATGCTTCCACATGAAACATTATTGAAAGAATCTTTGGTGTCTTGAAACAGTGCTTTTGGATCCTGCTCTTATCACCCAAGTACAAGATGGATGTTCAGGCCCACATCCCTGCTGTACTATGTGCACTTCATAACTTCATTCGCACTCATGACAACCAGGAAGGACTTCTACCTGAGAGACATGTCATCTTCGACAATGATAACCTGCAGTATCTGTTACAGTCATACATGCCCCTATTCATTTTCCTTTCTTTTCTTGTATATCACGTGATATGGAGCTTATTGCTCAGACACTTCCACTTCCATCAGATATCACATGACTTAACCAGTACGTCATATCATGTGATGTCATAACTCCCCATGACTGCGTTCTCGGACCCAACCGGTTTAGCATACTCGTACGCTAAACCCATGTCTTATCTCTAACTCATGCGTCTCAACACGCTTGTACGATACATGCCTTCCTTATTAGGATACACAGTTATATTCTCATGGTTACCTGGTCTGTGCACGCATATGTACCTATATAAGCACAGTGTACTTGTAGTAGATTCCTTACTTTAATCTTACTGGGTTTTACCTGGAACTCCCTTCGCTTAGGTCTCCAACCTAAGTCGTCTTGAATCGTCTCTAAGTCTAAGCACTCCTTAGTCTTAGTCTCTATTCTCGTAGAACCTCAAAGACTCATCTTTGAGGCCGAACCCTTGATCATACTCGGAACGCGTTCCTTGTACTTTCACCTTGTCCTCTTTTGGACATTGTAGAACTTCCCAGCAGACCGTCTGTGTCTTTTCACTGTCGCTGGTGACGCCACCCCAGTTCGTAACAGTATCAAGGGCTGCCTGCTGATGCAGTAGGGCAGCCTGAGGCTGTCAATGATGCAAACGTACTATGAGACCATATCATGCAAAAGATGTGGGATGATTACCAGTTGATTTTAGCTGAATGAGGTGCATTAGACAACTCTTTAATGGACATTGATGAAGATAGTGATGATGATGACAATGAATTGTAGTATTGTGGGAGCATTGTTGTTGATGAACAAGATCTGGTAGAAACTTGAGAAGACAACGGTGTAGAGATAGATTTCTTGAGTTTTTTAAGCAGTTGGGAAATGGCCTGGACACTCTTCTGTGCAAGGTTCTTGATAGGTGCTGTCTTTCAGGAGATGGTCGAAGACTTCATGGAGGATGTGTCAGTTGGCTTCACCATACTGAGAGGAAGTTCCAATGACTTACCTGGTGTGCCAGTGTCCATTTTATACTATTCTGAAGCCACTTCTCAATATACATATTGACCCTTTGACTCTTCACCATTGGTGTCATATACCATACATCCAATATCAGATCCAATCAGATCTGATCAATCCTGCTTCCATCTGGTCCACAGATCCTATCTAGACCTCCCATCCGAACCTTCCTACTTCTCACACTCTAACTCAATTATGAATACCTGCATCTATCTCCTTTCAGTAACTCTCTTGTCTCTGGTATTTTGGCTATGTATATTTCCATCCTGCTTATTGATATATTACCTATGTCTCATTTCCAACTCACCCTTACTGATCTGCTGTACTTTACTAATAGACTTCTGTTATACTTTGTACATAGCCCTCAGTCCTGGCTCATTGATTATCCATACCAGTTACCTACAGTATATAATCCATTTGTAGACCTCCATAGCACCTCAGTTTGAATATCATCTTAGTTCTGCTCATTTTGACCTCCAGACTTGAGTTGCTTCAGCTCTAGTCAATCTCCAAGACTTAGGATCATACCCTATAGTCTATATACAGTGGCTCAAAAAAGTGTCCGAATGTTTATGCATTTTTGTGTAATTGGATAATAGCAAGCTAGATCCTGAATATAATACAATAGTATATAGACATGTCTAAAAGCCCTCATCACAGCTTAAATCTGAGATATATTTCGTGGGAATCCGATCATATATGGGCAAGATATGGTAATTCTAATCAGATGACTCATTCAGACACTTTTTTGACTTTATATTAAAATCACAAAATCAGACCATTCATGTACAATATTCTTAATGAAAGTGGTGCCATAATAATAATATGGTCTGATTTTAATATAATTGGAATATATAAACCCACATAACATCATGAAATTTAACATAATCATGATGAAGCCCTGTTAAGACCGTACTCAAAGGTAGAGAGATCCAAAGGGCTTTGGCCTCAGTTTGTGCACTGTGCCCCTTTCTCGAGTAATGCCCCTTATTTCAAGGAGAAGTTATTCGTCCAAAGATCCGGAAGGAGTTGCGTGACGGATCTGGATGTCCGAAGGTATCGGATATGATACGTCCGAAGGTTATTCGGAACGTAAGGATAGAACAAAGATTAAGGCTAGCTTCAGAACGAGTTCCTAACTAGAAACTAATGGAGGTAGACTATCCGAAGATAGAGTCGGAGATATAGACTATAGGAATCAATCCTAAGTCTTGAAAGGTGACTTTAGAGCAGAGGGT
This sequence comes from Suillus spraguei, assembly GCA_016800925.1. Taxonomy (NCBI): domain Eukaryota; kingdom Fungi; phylum Basidiomycota; class Agaricomycetes; order Boletales; family Suillaceae; genus Suillus; species Suillus spraguei. The sequence continues at coordinate 37,103 of JABCPU010000272.1, forward strand.
GGCTCAAGTCCGGAAGAAGCGGAATGAGTAGAATCTAAGATGATATTCAAACTAAGGTTCTACGGAGATCTACAAGTGGTTTATATACTGTAAGTATCTAAGACGGATAATCAGCAAGTCCGGGACTGAGGGCTATGTACGAAGTGTAACAGAAGTCTATTAGTTAATGCACAGCGGATCAGTAAGCATGAATCGGAAATGAACACAGGAAACGGATCAGTGACACAGGACGGAAATACAGTGGCTCAAAAAACTGTCCGCATGTTTTGACATTTTTCACTATCTATGATATTGTGTGAGAATGAACAAATTCCTCAAGGACATACTTATACCACATTGTAGTAGGGCTTCAGGGCTTTTATTTGAGCCCTACACCGTGGGAATCGGCGGAGATATGGTGGAGATATAAGGCTTATAAAATGATGACTCATGTGGACAGTTTTTTGAGTGTATATTAAAACTATATAAATCATGCCACTATTATATAAATTATAAAGTGGTGTCATTATGTTATTTTATGACTATATCTAACTATATAAACCAGAATATCTCATGTATCATAGTCATAATCACCATGAAAGCCATCTCCTCTGCTCAAAGAGATAATATCCTCTCTCTGTCTTATGCTGGTCTCTCTGCTCACCAAATTTCCTCTAGAACTGGAGTATGCAAGTCCACTGTGGCCAAGTTCATCAAAGAAAGCCACCCAGACAAGGAAAACTCTTGTGGAGGACGTCCATCCAAGCTTACCTCTACTGACAAAAGGGCTATTATCCAACATATCACTACAGGAAAGGCTGATAATGCTGTCCAAGCCACCCATTATATCAATTCCACCATCACTACCCCTGTCTCTTCACAAACTGTGAGGAATGTTCTCAAGGCAGCTCATCTCAAGGCAGTAACAAAGAAGAAAAAGCCTCTTCTCTCCATCAAACATAGGCAGAGAAGACTAGCCTTTGCCTTAGCTCATCAACACTGGACTGTAGAGGACTGGAAGCGTGTTATATGGTCAGATGAGACCAAAATCAATAGGATTGGGTCAGATGGGAAGGTGTATGTATGGAAAAAGAAGGGAGATGGCCTAACAGACAGAGAGGTTAATGGGACTGTCAAGTTTGGAGGAGGTTCTTTAATGGTATGGGGCTGTATGGGATGGAATGGTGTGGGAATGCTTGCTGAGGTTGAGGGGAAGATGAATGCTGAGCAGTATGTGGACATTTTAAATGACCACTTGCTGCCTAGCTTGGCAGAATCAGGGATTGATGAAGAAGATATCATTTTCCAACAGGATAATGATCCCAAGCACACATCCAGAAGAGCTAGGGAATGGTTTGAAGAACATAACATCAATGTTCTTGACTGGCCAGCACAGTCTCCTGATGTCAATGTCATTGAACATCTCTGGGGAACACTCAAGAAAAAGCTTCAAGCCTATGAAAACCCCCCTAAAGGAGTATGGGAGCTTTGGGAGAGAGTAGCAGTGGAATGGGGGAAGATCACAGCTGAGGATTGCCAGAAATTAATTGAGAGTATGCCTAGAAGGATAGAGGCAGTAATTAAAGCCAAGGGAGGTCATACAAAATACTAGAATACCTGGTTATTACTGTAAAATACTTGAGTCAAAAAACTGTCCGCATGAGTCACCATTTTGTGAGCCTTGTATCTCCACCATATCTCCACCGATTCCCACGGTGTAGGGCTCAAATGAAAGCCCTGAAGCCATACTACAATGTGGTATAAGCATGTTTTTGAGGCATTTGTTTGTTCTCACACAATATTATAGATAGTGAAAAATGCCAAAACATGCGGACAGTTTTTTGAGCCACTGTATAAACAGCCGGAATACCGGAAACAGGAGGAATGACGAAAGGAGATAGACACGGATATACACAAGGGAGTTAAGGTGCGAGAAGTGAGCACATTCGGATGGATGGTCCGGACAGGATCTGTGGACCGGACGGATATGGAATCAATCGGATCTGGTCGGATATGGTCGGATCTGAGATTAGAAGTATGGTATATGACAAGCCCATCTCCTCTGCTCAAAGGGATAATATCCTTGTTCTCTGCTCCTCTGGTTTATCTACTAGGCAAATTGCTTCCAAAACTGGTCTTGGCAAGTATGATGGTATGGGACTGTACGGGGTGGAATAGAGTGGGGATTCTTTGTGAGGTAGAGGAAGGATGAATGCAGAGCAGTACATCTCCATTCTAGAGGAGTGTCTACTCAAAAGCATGCAGGAGTCAGGAATTGATGAAGAGGACATTATCTTCCAACAAGATAATGATAATGACCGCAAGCATACCTCAAAGTTGGCCACAAAATGGTTTGAAGATCATGGTATCAATGTTCTATTATGGCCAGCACAGTCTCCAGACCTCAATCCCATTGAACATCTCTGGGAATTACTCAAAAGACTACTTGCTGCCTATCAGAATCCTCCTAAGGGGCTATTTGAACTATGGGAGAGAGTTGCAGTGGAGTGGAACAAGATTACTAAGGAGAAGTGTCAAAAATTGATAGAGAGTATGCTGTCACAACCCACAAACGAATTAATGCGAGGGCAGAGACTAGGACTCAAACTAAGGTTATCACAAGAGAAGAGAGAGGAGCAAGGACGTCTTGGATTGCTACTATGTAGATACAAGAGGTTTGAACTAAAGAACTACTACAGCGAAACTAGCTAACTATATACACATATTGAAACTGAGATGTAAACTGAGTTTGAAACTACTAGCCAATCATAAAATAGAAATGAGAATCGTACGATGTGATAGTTGTGACATTGTTATGACATCATATTCTAGAAGGTTCTAAGATCACGTGATACTATCTTATCTTATCTTATCCGATAGCATCATAAAAGATCTCTTCATCTTCATCAGGAAGTTCAGTTATAGAAGCGGATATGGGAATTTCGATAGGATTTGGGTTTGTCTTGGGTTTAGACGCTTTAGGGAAATTGAGAAAAGAATAATGATTTGTATTTGGAATTCGTGACAATGTCTAGAAGGGTAGCAGCAGTGATTAAAGCTAAGGGAGTAACACAAAGTACTAGAATCATACAATAGTATTGGTGAAATATAAAGTCAAAAAGTGTCCGAATGAGTCATCTGATTAGAATTACCATATCCATATCTTGCCCATATATGGTCGGATTCCCCTGGCATATATCTCAGATTCAAGCTGTGATGTAGGGCCTTCTGACATGTCTATATACCATTGTATCATATTCAGAATCTAGCTTGCTATTATCCAATTACACAAAAATGCATAAACATTTGGACACTTTTTGAGCCACTGTATCTCCAGCTCTACCTTCAGGTAGTCTATCTCCATTAGTTTCTAGTTAGGACTCTGTCTGAAACTAGCCTTATACATTGCTCCATACCTACATCCGGATATCCTTCAGACATCCAGATCTGATATGTGTCTACCTTTGGATACTTCGGACATAACCTTTCACCTCTGAAAATACAGGGCAATACTTGGGAAAGGGGCACAGCATACAAGCCAAAGCCCTTCAGATCCATTACCCTGTGAGTACGACCTTAACAATTGGTCCAATTTGAGCAGCAGTGTGCCAGTACTCTGACCATGCTAGTGGTGTGTGTCCAAGTCATGGGAAGCAACAATTAGCAGCCTGGGAGTGTTATCAGAATGCCACTAAGTCAGGCCTTCAACAACTGAATCAGAGTGATATTCAAGCTTCAATTTGAGTGAACAAGGTGGGTACAACACAACGAGAAACCTGCTACTACCCATGATACTGCAATTCGGGTACACAGTTTGGCCTTGGTATGCAAAATATGGTACCTTACCCTAACCCTAACACCGTGCGTTTTTCCGCACCCAAGGCAAACCTTACATGTGATCTGCACTTATGAGACAACAAATGGAATTATGCTATATGTAGGCCCATGATGCACTGGAAGAACTTCAGCAGTGTCTGAGGATTCATTGTTCCCTTCTAACATTCAAAAGAGAATGAATGCATGGTCAGGGTGCAAAAACTCAAGGTCAGAATGCTCTTGCTTGTGTCCACCAAAGGTGCACTGCCTGTGTGAAACAATACCAGTCGGCATGGATAGCACTCAAGGCCCTAGCTACAATCATGAAGAAGAAAGATTGACAGGGCCAGCTGCAGGAACCGGTGGACAAATTCATCAAGCCCCTCGTGGATCCATTTGCTACTGGCAAAGGAAAATGTCACATATCATGGATGTGAATGATGGATGGTGTTGATCATGGCAATGAAGGTGACAATGACAGTAAGCACTTGTTGTGATCTATATTTTGCAAACTAATGTGCTAAAGGTGTGCAAATTGAGTAGTGTAAAAGTTGGGTGAGGGCACTGCGATGGTGAGGAGGTGGAATTACTGAGGAAAGAAATGTGTAGGGTGCTGCAATTTTTGCCTGGCAGGAAGCATGGTAGGAAGGACAGGGAAAGGGATGTATTAGGGAGTCTGCCACTGACATCAAAGGTTTATGAGCATATGCTGCCTGACAAACTAACATCCATTGCAGGCTCAGTGGACATTTTTGTGTCCTATTAAGGTCATACTCAAAAGGTAATGGACCCAAAGGGCTTTGGCCTCAGCTCATATGCTGTGCCCCTTTCCTGAGTATTGCCCCTTACTTCAGAAGAGAGGTATATGTCCAAAGCATCTGAAACATCCAAAGCATCTGAAGGTAGACACATGCTGGATCCAGATGTTTGAAGGTAACGGACATGGTACATCCAAAGGATATCCGGAATGTAGGTATGGAACAAGATATAAGACTAGTTTCAGACAGTGTCCTAACTAGAAACTAATGGAAATAGACTATTCTTAAGGTAGAGTTGGAGATATAGATTATAGGAGATATTCCTAAGTCTCAGAGGTTGACTGAAGTTGCAGGGAGCTCAAGTCCAGAAGAACAGAATGAGCAGAACTAAGATGATATTCAAACTAAGGTTCTATGGAGGTTTACAAGTGGATTATATACTGTAGGTGACTGGTATGAGTAATCAATGAGTCCAGGACCAAGGGCTATGTACAAAGTATAACAGAAGTCTATTAGTAAAAGCACAGTGGATCAGTAAGCACAAGTCGGAAATGAAACATAGGTGACAGATCAATAAGCAGAATGGAAATATACATGGCTAAAATACCAGAGACAGGAGGATTACCAAAAGGAGATAGATGCAGATATCCACAGTGGAGTTAGAGTGTGAGAAGTAGGAGGTTTCAGATGAGTGGTTCAGATAGGATCTGTGGACCAGACAGAAGCAGGATTGATCAGATCAGATCTGAGATTGGATGTATGGTATATGACATGTCCTATGGGCACCTTTTCTTTCACCAAAAGGCCTCATTGATGTGCCACCTCAATTGGTCAAGCACTCATTGCCAGACCTTACAATTCCTGACATTCCTTAATGTGTTTCTGCCTTGTATGTGATCGCTATTTCTAGTAGTATACTTTATGTTCATGAAATTTCATCCATCACTGGCTTTCATTTGATGTTCAAGTTAAGTTGCCGAAGACTGGACTGAAAAATTAACCAAACTACTACTAATTATCTCATCCATCACTGGCTTTCATTCAGCATTGGACTTAAGTTGCCAAAGAATGGGCTGGAAAATTGACTGAACAGCTACCAGGTAATTGGCCAGGCCATAGGCCATATAGGTCTGCTAACTAGCATATTCTAATGCATCAGAAATCAGGCTAAGTAGGATAATAAATGCATCACCTGTGACTTGTACTTAGCAGACTTGATGCATAATTGCTACAGGGACTGGTGCTCTTGTTGAAATGATCTTGAAGCTTCTCTCGAATGGCAGCTAGATTAGGAGCTTTGGCTGACATATGAAAAAGGATAATATGTTGTGCATAACATTATATACCTAAGCTGCACGATATATTTAATCGAGTTATTTGAACTTCTGCTGACTTTTGCCACTGTGGTTGCCTTTGTTTACAAATGTTTTGTGCCAGCCGCTGGGGGAATAAAGTTTGGCTGAGTTTGAAAGGCTTGCATATTTCTGGTTTACTAAGCATGGCGCACTTGTACAGTGCAAAACGGGAAAAACCGACCTCCACCACCACAATAACACAGAACTGTTTCTACATCACCCGATCCCATCTGATTTGTACCCAAACTGGTGGAATCGCCTCCGTTTGAACATAGCTACAAACCTATCTGGTTACTTTTTTAAAATTCCTTGATCTCAAAAAATGACTGACTGAAATTGGGACTTCACACGCCACTAGCACCGCCACTTGCCTTATTTGGTAGCTGCTCCTCATCCCCATTGCTTGCAGCAAAGAAAAAACATGTTTGCAGCTTTCACTAGACCGTCGCAAGCATATAAAATACATGTACTTATTCGGATTTGTTCAATATAGCCATATCCATCATGATTCCTGCACTGACTTTGTGATGTGAGCGGTATTTCTTCACAGCATATTCTGCTTGTTTAGCATTAAGACCCTTCCTGCATGAGTAGAAACACTAAGAGATCAGATGCGAATTATAGCATTGAAATTCTCACCTATAAGCATCCATATTGTGGTAAAATGCTTGAGTATGGATTTTCTTCGTCAATATAGTCTGTGTCATCAAGGTCCTTGACACAGTCAATATAATTTTTACTAAAGAATTTGCTGCCGGGAATTCATCGAGCCTGAGCCTGTCGAGCCTTCTTGTTTTTCTGTGGCATGTTTTGACAGATTGGTGCACCAGTACATAGAATTTTTGAATTTTTCGATGGAAATTGGGACTGCTTACATAATCAATACCAAAAAAATTTATTGCAGATTCATGATCTTTGGACCCACTTGTAGTCTAAAAATGCGAAAAAATTCCTTATCAAACCAAAATTGAGCCCACAATGGAGAGGCCTATTCTTAGTGTTTTGCACTGTACTCTCCTTCTTCTTCAGCAAGGTTGGGAAGGAGCCTGTATCTCTACAGGATTTTGTGGTTGCTATGTGTTTTATATAACTTTCGCACTAGCTCGTCTGGGCCAAAGCGGCATTTGGCAGTGTATCATAAAATGCGGGACACTTTACATAACACCTACGGTTCATCGGACTGATTGAGACACACAAGTCTATTGACATCATAAAGATGGAAAATTTTATCACGAGTGCCAACTACGCTGCTGGTGTCGTTGCAGTTACGGTGTTGCTCGGCGTGTTATACAATACATCCCCCCTAGCGGGTAGGAAGGGCATCTTGCTTCCACCTGGACCTCCCGCCCGTTGGTCTTGGAGCAACGCTTTGCCTACTGTGAAGTGAGTTTTGGCAGCCTTATCAGAAGCTAATGCAAACCGTCCGCCCAGTATTGCCCATGGACTGACTGACTTAGTTCGAGAGTATGGACCGATTGTATCGTTCCGACAAGGTAGCCAAGTGATAGTCGTCATTGGCAGTATCGAGGTATACTACCCATACCTTTAGCTTCCTCCGACAATGACCACACATTTGCCCCTTTACCAGGCAGCCACAGACATTATGGAGAAAGAGGGTGGGTCACTGGTAGATCGACCTCGGTCTGTTGCTGCGGGTGAGATCCTCTCGAATGGAATGCGTTTACTCCTGGCTCGTTCAGGAGATCAATTCCGGCGCCTCCGAAGAGCAGTACATATCCATTTACAGCCAAAGGCGGCAGAAACATATCAACATATCCAGCGCGAGCATGCGATGGATCTTATATTGGACATGCTGAATGATCCGAAGAACCACCAGAACCACGCACATCGGTACGTCATTACAACATCTTTTTGTGGTCCGTTCATAGAAATGGTACCTCAAGGTTTGCAGTATCGGTCATTCTTCGGGTAACTTATGGAAAGTCTGCGCCCACTGCCAACACCGCTCCCGAAGCTGTCAGTATCCGCAGAGTCATGGAACGTTTCTTGAGTACAATTCGCCCAGGAGCTTATCTCGTCGATCGTGTACCTCTTTTGCGCTACCTGCCTGGTTACGGAAAACACCTTCATGAGTGGCATCATGACGAGCTAGAGCTATTCAGGCATCAACTCAGCCGCGTCAAGAGTGAAGTGGTGAGAAGCTTTCTGTTTCGGTAAACGCATGTCACTTATATCATGTTGTACCCAGGATCAAAACATAGCTAACCCGTCTTTTTCCAAGACTCTATTGGAGAATACAGAAGAGCATCGACTTTCTACAGATGAGATGTCATATCTCGCCGGAATACTCTTCGAGGCGGGATCTCATACGGCGAGTCATGCAACTTATTGATCTCCGCCGACTTATTCAATTTTAATTCAGACCGCTATCGGAATAACCAATATGATCATGGCTGCGGCATGCCATCCCCTGGCTCAGGCAAAGGTGCATGAAGAGCTCGATATGATCATCGGGTATGACAGAGGTATGCCAAAGGGGTACAAAGAGTTGTTGATTTCTTGATTAAATTCTTGTGGTAGCGCCGACATTTCAAGACTCAAATTCGCTCCCTCAATTGCACGCGTTCTTGTTGGAAGCTTTGCGATGGAGGCCTATCATTCCTATAGGTAGGTTTTTAATTCGAACACTCCTGCACGATGCTGACATGCGCATCAGGACTTCCCCACCGTGCAACTAAGGATATTTTTTGGGTCAGTGACTTAAATTCGTTGTAACCCTGGTTACGTTTTCATTCTGGTATGCGTGCGATTAGCAAGGATACTGCATTCCTGAGGGTGCAACAGTCTATGGGTCCCATTGGTAAGGTGTTGCCTCACGATGTGCATTGCTTCATTGAGCGCACGTCTTTAGGACTATTTCTCGCGATCCTATCGTCTTCCCAGATCCTGAAATTTTCAACCCTCAGCGTTGGCTTGATTCCGAAGGACGCATTAAGGAAAAAATGAACTTGAAGTTCATCACATATGGCTTTGGTAGACGGTAAGTCGTGCCTACGTCGTTTTTTTCACACAGATCAATGAGTTTCACGTGCCATTGAAAGCGTATGTCCCGGTCTGCACCTTGCAGATAATTCATTGTACATTACCCTCGCACTTCTCTTGTGGTCTTTTCGTATTGCTCAACGATCTGACGCGGACGCTCCGATCATCAACACGCACGCATTCAGTGACGCTGTTATTTCGCATTCAGCGCCATTTGAAATTGATGTAATTCCCCGGATGGAAGTTGCGAAGCTGAGAGAGATGATGACGACTGATGGGCGTATGAATTGAAGGTATCATATGGAATTTCTGTTCAATGTCAATGCCCCTGCTGTTTCTGAGGACCCCGTATCATCAATCTGGGTATAACCAATCCTTCGTTCCATCCATGTACATAGTTTAGTCTACCATATATAAGGAAATGGTCGGAAGCAGTCGCATCCCATGTGTGAACCGTATGTGCAGAGCGATTCCGAGCGAACGCCCACATATATGTAACTCGAATGTCAGAAGAGCTCTCGATCGAGTGTATGTGGCACTTCGCTCAGGTCTGGGCGCTCGGATAGGCGAAAGTACTTGTGTGCCCACCATTCTGATGCGATTGCACTCTTATACCAGCCTGCCCATGTGTTCTATCGCTATTCTTTGAAGTTTTCATAAGTGCTAATGACGTTTCTGAATTACCGAGTAGATTCAGCACCACTTGAAACAGACTTTCTGTACAGCCTGAATGTCAACTGGTAACCTGAGGGGTAACCTGTCGACGCTGGGAGTTGATTTCATTTTGACCTCCATCAAGGGACAGTAGGAATGGGTATACGAATAAAAAAAGGGTATACAAGTAAAAAAGGACAAGGAATGGGTATACGAGCAAGAAAAGACAACTGCCATAGCATGATAGCATTAAATATCATGCAAGTGTCTTTTAATCTGATTTCACCAACTTCTTGCCATCCAATCGCACCTTCACCCTCTTGTCGATAGTTCTATTCTCGTCGAAATCTTTGAGTGTCAAATTCCCGGCAACGGATGCCATCATGAGATGAAGGGTGTCTGACACATCAAATGTGGTCTTATGGTCATCGCTACCTTTGCTATACAGAGCGCAGGCAAATGTGAGGATGATGACGGTGGTGACGGGAAGGATAGCGAGAAGATATGTTGCCGACCGCCGAGTCCAACCTATCGTCGATATGTACATTGTTCCATTAACTGGGGAGAGGAGCTCATTCGGGATGGTATTATCGGGAAAACTGCCCACAACCATAAACCCAGAGCGAAGGAACTGCCAAGCGATGGTAATTCAATTTAGACTGAACCGAAGGGATCAGAACGCTCACTGTGGCAGAAAATTCAACAACACCACGCCAATAGTCCTCCTAAGAAAGGCTTAATTTAAAATGGACAAAGACCTTGTAACATGAGACTCACCAGCTCTTCGTAAACCTGCGTCTGATTTTTAAGACCATCGTCGATAGATGTGTTAGTTGTAGAAGAATAGATGGAGTACAGGGTATCTCCGATTGTGCTGCTCGTAAGCCCCTGCGAGTTGATCGAATGAAACTTGGCCACTCCAGCGACGAATGACAGTAGCTCTAAATTCTCTGGCCGAAAAGGGGAAAATGAGACGACCTCGGAAGAAATTAGGTTATGGGAATAGTTGGCGCGGACTGTGGTCAATAGTGGAACTACTGTGCACACACTTGGGTTAAGGAACCTATACTTGTAAAATCCTTGTGAAATAATCGCTGTAGGAACAGAATCAGACGATGACTACAAACGCATGTTTGAACGGCTCACTGAAGTTTGTAAGAGTTTGATTCAGATCTAGAGGCCCCGGGCACACAACGGAAGGAAGAAAGCCACTTCCTAATGAGCCCACATCTCCGCTTGCATCCACCGCGGTTACATATTCCTGCGTCGTGAGCGTATCTAAAAGTTGACAGTAAATTTAAGGCAAGATATATGCGGTCGGGACTCACTGGTACCGCAGTTCGCACTTATATTCCACAGGCGAATACCACTGATGGCGTGGTTTGAAGCAGCTGCATTGGCATAGATCACGGAGGAGTCGTTCGTGTTCCAGACGTATTGTGCCTGACTTGAGTCAATGGCCTGACAGCTGACATTGGCTGTTAAGCCTTGCTGCGACATGGTATAGTTCCTGCTGAATCCTTGAGGAATATGCACGCTGGTATGTTTCCCCTGTATCTGTTTTGTGTTGACTGTAACGTTTCCACCAGAAAACCCAAGACGAGTACCGTTGGCATCCGGAACTCCATCCGAGCCGGAATAATCCTCGATGACGGGTACAATCCCCTCTAGGTATACAACATATCATCGCAACTTTAAGTGACCTGAGAACCTGAACCTACGAGTAGATATATCATATTTTGCGCCATTGAAATTAAATGTTCCAGGAAGACCATAGGTATGCCCTGCAGCAGAGACTCCACTTAGCATTTCGCCGATGTCAAGAATCTCAAAAGCATTGTCCTGGACTTGGGTTTTTCGTTTTAGAAGAAACTGACGAAACACTGGGAGAGCAGCAGAAACGTACTATAATTGAGACCCCGATTTTGGAATTCTTCAGAGAGTAAGGTGGAAAACGCGGTTCCAGAAATGTCAAGTTCGGATCCTTGCATCTGAATTGGCCATAGGAAGTAGGTTGGTGTGAGGAGAGTCGTCCATCTATATTCGCACTTAAATCAGACAAAACTCAATAGTATGATGCTCTCAGATTGAGTTACCCAGCTGTCAAGAGTCTGAGCACAAAAAAAACAAAGAGTGTCAAGGTGGTCAGTTGCCAGTACTTAGCACTCAGTATGTACGAGCCCTTCGACAAAGCGACACCGGCTGTTAGCTGAGCGAGAGAGACGGGCAACGAGTCCCACGACATCCGATGTCTCAATGCCGCCTTAACTGAAATCGTGAAAAGACTAGAGAAATGATCATTTCTACGTGAGTGGTATGCTAGAGAGAGCAAACGGATATACAGACATGGAAGTAGTCACTGAAAGTACAGTGGCTATCAATGAGACTACCATCGTCAATTGTTGGGGGTGATTCCACCATAATTGGTTGACTTGATCGGGTGGAGAGAGGTAACCATAATAGAGAACTGCACCAAGAAATCCGTACCCAAATGTCAAGATAATAATCTGGATACTGAGGATAACGGGATAGGGAACATGAAACATCGCAGAACCAAGTCGGGTAGTGCAGAATCGATCATGTTAGATTGAAACATCTTATTTGACGGATGGAAAACTTCTGTGCCCTTGATTTGGCAATACTCGGAGCCTTGATCAATCGGTTCCGAGGTGAGGTAACACCATACCAACCTCTTTTGGTGCCATGTAGTATTCGCTTGGACCCAGAAATAGTTTTATTTAAACCAACCTTAAAGCTCTCGGGTCCGCACTGTCAGCCCAACTGTACACTACCCTTACACCCGATGTGTCCAGCTGGCCCCAGTTGCAGTGTCGCACAGACCATTACTTCATGAAGGTTCAGTAGTACTGATCTGCGAAATGAACAGAGCGCACAACTGACGTACGTTAGCCGCCGTTACGGACGAATTACAAATAGCGAGCGCTTGCAATGCTTCCAGTGACTGATAATGCGAATACTTGAGCCACTGTCTTTACAACCTGAAACTCGGTACTGAATGCGTGATGACTCACAAAGTTATTCAAAAAGAAATGCTCAAGCAAGTCGCAGAGGACACATGCTCCAAACATAATATAACAAAAACCAGTCTGCCGAACTAAATGTTAGTCTAACTAAAATAGAAACAACCAATAGAAAGAAAACTGAGTCTTAAATTATATTTATTCGGATTTTTAGATGGGCTCTGATCAGGATAAACTTTTATCCTAAGGGACAGTCCGTGCCTGCGGTAGGTGCTAAGGACGTGGTCAGGCTCGATGACACTCTTCTGACAATGGGCTTCGCTTCACTGTCGGTTCTCAGACCCTACTGCCAGTGGTTCGTTCTTTCGAGTTTCTCCAAACTCGTCCGAACACCCTCCGTGACGGCATTCGCAACGAAATGACCCTGGAACCTTGTGTCATGCTATGAAATGCATCAGGCAGCTTGGAAATATGCAGTGAGAAACTGTGAAGCAGAATGACGAGACCAACCAGCAGTTTCACAAGGTGAGCTTCGTGAACGGGTCTTCTAACAAACTAGTATCATAGTTCTGTAAGCCGCGGCTGGGTCTGAGTTCGACGAGGAATGCAACGGCAAGAGTTGGCAATGGGTGGTAGCGGCAAGACTTTATCTGCATAAAAGACTTTTTGGACGGACTTTAACGTTGAATACTGCGAGTTCATTGGCTGACCATACGGAAAATACATGTTTGGTTTTGTATAGGACAAGAAATCTAACCCCTGTCAAAGTGCGCGTGGAAGGGAAAAGGCGTTGGTAAAGGAAAATAAGAGATCATCGAACAAAATGACTCTAGTGAAGGGGGTAGTTGAGATACAAACAAAGGTATGAGAGTATGAAACGTACTGAAGGCTTGTACGGACAAGGGAAACTAGGCGTACAGAGTTAGAATCGTTGAAGTGCTTGATGCGGTGTGTGCCTATCGCTAGAAACGAAGCCATCTTTACATTCCAGTTTGACCCGCGTTGATTTGCAGAACTATCAATAAGAGAATCGGTCTTACATGACTATCACAAGTTTCATCCTCGCCTAGACACCGCCTTCAGCATGAACGGTGGCAGGTTCCCTTCCATCATCGACTGGTGCATCCTCAGGACTGTTAAACGCGTGGCTAGTACTCCCATACATGTCGCCAAAGTTGTCCGATACGTCGCTGTCCACGAAAGAGTCGGAGAAGTTAGCGGTTGCACCTTGAGGTGTCGTGGTGAAGGGTACGTCAAAGGCAGATGAGTCAGACTGTGCCAGTGGTATCTCGGATATCTTTGTGTGATGGGACGCGTCGTTATCCACGGGGGCGATCGCAGCTGTGTTTTCAAATGGAGGGCTTCCGACAGGGTTGGCTGGAGTTTCATTGCCGGCGGGAGTACCAGTCGACGTGGGCCCAGCTGCACTTCCGAAGGTCTTTGAAGGAGATGGAGTAGGTGAAGTGGTAGTTACAGGAGTCATCGAAGGACCAGCGGCGGAAGAGCTATCATGCTGATCATCAGACGTCGGAGGAGCACCTCCTGGAATGGTTGCGCTAAGCATGCTATCACTCCCTGCCGGATCCCCAAGAGCGTTGGACAAGTAGCTGCCTTGCTGACGAGCGATGAGGGACCTAGAAGATGAACGACCACCAGACTCGTGGCATAAGATCAGGAAGTCGGTGAAAGCGCGCTCCGACAGTCCAGTGGGAGGGTTAACTTCTCGCCTGCCTAGGAGGATTAGGGTATGACGAGGGTCTGGATAAGCGACACCTGCGATGACGCAGGAGGGTAACTAGTAGCAGGGCGCGCGAACAGGATCAACAGGATACCTTCATAGATAGTTATGGACTTACATGTTGGTGGTGGGTGGCGGGTTTAAGAGGCGCTGCGAGCACGACCGGGAGAATGAGAGCGAGAGTTGAGAAGGAGCGCATTATGAATGAATGTGGGGTAAGATGTGGGAAGCAAGAGAAGTCAAATCGAAGAAGAGGACAAACACGAAAATGGGAAGTTGTGTTTTTATATGCTTTGAGCTCGGTGGCTGGCAGAATTCCTGACACCTCATAATTGGCAAAATACAAATATTTCTGAACAGTGATATGTATCTTGTCAAGTATTAATTAGATCGGCACCGCAACAATAAGGTACAAAGGATATCATCTCTACACACCGATTGGCACGACACGAGTGCTCAAAGCCGTCCACGTAGCTCTTTGCATCCGAGAAATGGGGATACATTCATTTCTCATTCTTCCCCTTTTATAATCTTACCGCGTGTGCTTAGAATCCACGATCTCCTTTGACCGATTCTTATCAACTTCACTGCACGCTCCCTAGTGAACCATTCAGAAATGTGTATATACACCACCTATGTACACTCATATCATCTCACTTTAACGTCCGACCAAGCATGAAGTCTTGCTCACTCAAACACTCGTCTATTTCGCTCTCAAATTTTCATGACTACGTTAATCTGTTCCTTTTCCCATTAGAACTCTCATAGCAACTTTATAGCATCGTAGTGTTGAAACGGCTCGTCATTGCAGGATGCAGGTCTAGTCGGTAGTAGGAAAAAATAGATAATACAATAGAATACAATAATAAATAAGAACCCTCTACGAACGCTCGCCACGAAGCCGCCGTGCAAGAGCGAGATCTTTTGGTTGAATAGTGACACGCTTGGCATGGATAGCAGCCAAGTTGGTGTCCTCAAACAATGAGACGAGGTATGCTTCCGCAGCTTCTTGAAGAGCCATCACGGCAGATGATTGGAAGCGTAGGTCAGTCTGACAAGAGATGAGACGACCGCAGTTGATATATACGACACAGGACTAACCTTGAAATCTTGTGCGATTTCACGGACAAGTCGTTGGAAGGGGAGCTTGCGGATGAGGAGCTCTGTTGATTTCTGGTACCGACGGATCTCACGAAGAGCGACGGTACCGGGACGGAAACGATGAGGCTTCTTGACACCACCAGTACTCTGAGAAAGTATTAAGCAAGGTTCAATAGTTCAAAAAGAATACGCACCGCTTGTGCGGTCTTGCGAGCAGCAGACTTGGCTGCCAATTGCTTACGAGGGGCTTTGCCTGATAGCTAATGAGCTCGAGTTCCGTGTTTTAAAACTGAACAGAGACTTACCACCAGTAGACTTGCGAGCGGTTTGCTTGGTACGGGCCATTGTTATGTAATGAAAATGTAGTTATTGGTTCGGGAATGAGAAATATGTCGCCGACCCTATATACAGACGCGTCGCGCTGTCACGTGAAAGGTCAATCAACAAACCGGATACGGTTATTCAGCACAGCCACTCACTGATGATATAAAAGCAATCGTCACTCTCATACCTTCCCCACTTTCAACTTTACTATTTACTCAACACAATGTCTGGCCGTGGAAAAGGTGGCAAGGTAAGTTTTCAATCAGTAGCACGTGTTTTGCTCTAGGTCTCATTTATTTTGAAGGGTCTCGGAAAGGGTGGTGCTAAGCGTCATCGTAAGATTCTTCGTGACAACATTCAAGGCAAGTTATTTCTCAATACTTTGGCTTGTTATTTATCTGACTGGCATTTCTAGGCATAACAAAGCCTGCTATTCGTCGTCTCGCTCGTCGTGGTGGTGTCAAACGTATCTCCGGTCTCATCTACGAGGAGACCCGTGGTGTCCTCAAGATCTTCCTTGAAAACGTGCGTTTATTGGGCACGTGCATACCGCTATACCCACTCACGCTTCCTCTCAGGTCATCCGTGACTCGGTAACATACACTGAGCACGCAAAACGGAAAACTGTTACCGCCCTTGATGTCGTTTACGCACTCAAGCGTTCAGGGCGTACTCTGTATGGTTTCGGTGCATAGACATTTGTCGATATTATTCTATTATTTATATTGTATCAGTACTGTAATTTTAACTCCCTCATTTTATCTAAGCAATTGAAGCCATGGCTCGGATCATTATTCGTCGGTGCTAGTCCAAAGTTATCTCTAGCTCGGTCTCGATTCTGCGCTAACGGTTAGTATGTCCGTGGTTTTACCGACTTTTGACGTATCTTTGGATACTCTTCTCCCAACTAGCGACGACATGCTATAGACTCGACCACCATGTCGAGTGTTCAGCTAAATGATGCACACTGTTTAACTCCAGACCTGCCCTTATTCCTACCAAACGAGACTCTTGCTGCTATCTGTCGCGGTCTTTCGCCTTCTGTCCTAGCAGTTGTCGCCCGTGTATCACGCCAGTGGAGGGGAGTAGTGGAATGGCTACTCTATTCAAACATTTTTATCTCAGAGACCCTCTCTGCCTCATCTCCACTCCCATATAGCACGCTCCGTTGCTGCCAGACTATTCGTCTGCATTCCCATCTTGCCAGCGGACTCCGCACACTCCATATCCGATGGAAATCAGTGCACGGTGCATACTACGAGCCAGACTTTAACATAATCCTCTCCAATCTCTCACAAGCAATAGGCCTCGCAACAAACCTCCGGTCCCTAGACCTACATCTTGGCTTACCATCACTACCAGAACACCCAACTTCAACTTCTCTCACATTCCCTGCTACGGATACATGTTATTACTCCCTCCGACGCATCTCTCTCAGCGGCATCGGCCCCTTCACCCACAACCGTCTCACACGTTTCCTCAACATTCTCCCTGCCGCACAACATCTCCGCCTTCCTGACTATTACGATCAGATCACCCTTCTCCCTCAAGCCCTCCCATCCCTCATATCATTTTCTGGCTCACCACGCGTAGCCGCTGCAATCCTACCCGGAAGACCCGTACAATCCCTCGTACTGATAGGACAAGACTACATCCCTGACATAGATCTATCCCAAATGGCCCTGACAAGTATCCCTCTCCGCCATCTGGATTTGTCATCCATGTTGGTTACGCCGACATTACTGCGAAATTTATCCAAGAATCTTAATACAGTCGAGTCATTGAAAGTGAAGCTTGCATTGAGGTATACTTTACATTTCGCAGGTATCGTGAGTTCACTTTTCGTCTCGACGGCTCGGTTTTTGAAAATGTTTATTCAAGCTGATTGTTGTGTTTTTCCATCATAGGGCTTACTAGCAGCGCTTTCACACCTTCTTGGCGCATTTCGCAATCTTTCTACGCTCGACCTCTCGCCTACGCACGTGGACTATACTGGACTCAGTAACAGCACAGAAGAACTCTCACTCTGCCGATCATGGCAGAGCGCATGTCCTTCACTACGACGCGTCATCTTTCCCTCCCAAACAGAGTGGACGTTCCAAGAAGACAATAACACGTGGGCGTCTGTTCTCGTAGGAGAGTCGCGGAGGCGAGTGAGTGCATACTTGAGCTTTCGCGATGTTGTTGGTAATCGAATGCTGGCTTCTCATTATCCCCTTGTAGCCCGCGTTCTACTCGTCCAATAAGTTCCTTGGGACCTGATCAGATATGCATAATCATGATATTTAATTGTTGCTGCCTGGTTTATAATCGCCTTGTGGCAATGCACACTTTGTGCAACTCATTGTTTCGATTTGTCGTTAGGCGCATGCAGGACGGAGAGGAACTACCTAATAATAAAAATATAGTCTTCAACGTCTGCCTTGAATGAAAGGTATCGGTGGCAAGTGCAGTACGAAACGCACAATTCCAAACAACACAATCTCAACCACACTAACCTCGGAAGCTACGCACCGCTTCGAGTGCTATGAAAAAACGGGTCGGTGCAGTCGCGGTTTTTTCCCGATAGACAACGCATGGTCATGGGCTCGAACGACGAGAGGCTTCGCATGTGGGACTGGAAGCTAGGTGTCGTGTTGAATCCGAGGGGAGGTATAATATCAGCAATACCCAGACTCAGAAGTTCATTGTACATGGGAGACTTGCAGTCACGGTTGCGTCGACAATGGACACCATTATGTCTAGCCTGGAAGGGCGCAAGGACAGCAGAGAACAGAAACACAAGAATCCTGAGCAGTGGAAGATACAACATTGTAGCGGCATCGAAGGCCACGAGCTGGTGCAATGAGGACACGAGCGCGGTAAGTTTAAGGGATATACCAGAGACACATTCTTACGACCTCTTGTTACAGTTGGAAGCGATAAATATCACTACCGCTTTGAAACGAAAAAAAAAAAATCACAACGTTGCAGCAATTCTCACATTTTTATCCTGACGTTTAACAAATACGCTTCCCCCACTATCTAATCGTTATTCCCCTTCGAACTTGACACATATGTCTTAACCATCAGGACCTTGACTTCTCAACCACCAGCGACCTCTCCAAGAAAGCACACATAAGATTGCCACGACATGATCACCATAAGCTTCGCCTCTGCCACTACAAGTCCTCAGTATCCCACTCCCAATGATCGAGCATCCCATCACTCTCGGGCAGCTCGGGGGGCACATGACAAGACGCCTACCACGCCAGTGAGTTATCTGGTTAAATACAAACTGTTCATACCCACACAAACATGCCCATACTTGCAGGTCCGGCATTCATCGTTGGTGAAGCAGAAAAGAGGACAGTATCCGGTAGTAGCGTCAGCAGCGGATATTGATGCTGTCAAAGCTGCAACGACGGGGAGGACAAGGCAGAAACGCATTATTAGTGGGGGGTACTTGGGCTCGGAAAGATCGGAGAGGAAGACTCCTTTTCTTTACGTGCTGAATGATACTGTTCTTTATGCAGAGGAACTGAGTCCACGTTCGAACTGATATACCAGCCGATTGGACCACACTTCCTCGTTGAATGCAAGAAGCTTATGTGATGTAGCAGCCTCATCCTGATAGGCCCATAAGTTTAGCTATTTAAACGTGATTGCGACGCGTCATTGACGCGGTACTGACTCCGGCCTTGACACGACACCAAATCCTGATAAGCCTTGACGCGACCACTGACTCGGAAGTACTGACGTGCCATGTAGGATTGGCCCACCGAGGCAGCTCAGTGAGAACTTAGCAGCAGGCACATGGACAACTTGACAAGCATATATTTCATTTGAACAGAGATCTAGCGAGCAGATCTAACTGGAGTTATGGGCTTTGCCGTCGGGTTCAAGTTTAGTGTGGGTGAGAGGCTGCATGCCAGGCGATGAACGTTTCTGTTGTGTTTAATATGTGCAATCAGTATAACGAGTCCACGACCTGTTATGCCTTTGGCACAGGAAGCCAAAAAGGAGTGTGAAGCCGCGTGCCACGTACTCCTATTGCTGTCACTGTTTCTACTAAGCCCGGAACCTAAAATCATTTTATCACCAGCGCTTGCTATTAGTCTCACTCAATTCCTTTTTTTTTTTACAAGCAGTATACGAGTGACAGACAGTGAGAAATAAAATGAGTTGTAATTGAGGTCGACCTTTTTATTTTATTTCTGATGGCACAGTAGCGTGCACTGAGATTAGAATGTGCCGAGGCGGCGCATTGAACGATGCAGTTCGCTGTCTCTAAGTCCGACGCCAACAGTCATGGATAGAACATATCAGTGAACAGTTTCGTTACCGAAAGCATGCTTTGAACTGCGTTTCACTAGCTTGTCCAAGTAGAATATCGAAGTCCTTAGACTTTGGTTAGTTGTGTTCTTATTCTTATTTCTTGCTTGCTATTTCTGTCTATGGTGTGCTGCAAGGACTGCAAGAGCGAGGCCGACAAGTTTGTCGTCGTCGTTTTCTGCTGCAGCCAGTTGTGCAGTGACAAAGACTTCAAGCTGTTTAGATATAGACTGATAGTGTTTCTATGGCTGGCTATGGTGAACGGTTCAATTTGCCGCATCTTATTTTGAAGTCCGACAAATGTTTGTTCCAGTATTAAAATTTATCAGTACCTTTATTCACTTCGCAGGTAAGAAACCTTACGGGAAGTCAACTTGTTCAACCGCTGGGGATATTAGAGCTCGGCAAATGCCGTTACGTGTTCCGTCCCGAACCTTCGAGCTCGCTGTACGACACGATGAGCTCCCATATCTCACTATCAACACGGCAGATTGATACCGAGTTTTGATGGCCCGTGCACAGGCAATGACCAAGATGCGCAAGTGGGTTGTATTGGTCTGTATACTTGACTAAGGTAATGTAAAACTACTACTACTACTCGTCGCCACCCTCTTCATCAGACGACTCTACAAACTCAGTGCTTGCTTGCAGAGGCCGAGAAGGATTCCTTTTTGCTCTCTTTGACGTCCCTTGGTTCTCCTTACTTGGGCCTGCAATAGTCCCGGCTTTGCGTTTTCGAGATACACGAATTTCATACGATAATTCATCGTAGCGCCAGGTAGCGCCGCGTTCGCGCCAATTCGCCGCATCGTTCCGATAATCCCTCGTTTTTGTTGTCTCAAGATGTTCAGTGTCCCGAGATTCGTATAACTGACCCGGATCTGTTCATTTGTCACGTCATTTGCATATGTGTGTCAGTTCCGTCCATTCTACGTTATGATGCAATGCGCTATGATGCTTTTTCCGTACAGTTCAGGCGGAGGCAAACGGAACACACCTTGAGATGAGGAAGTTGGCTAACAGACGGTCTGTCTTTGTCATGTCAACGATGGGATATGGCGTGTCACGCACTTGCTTCACAACTAATACGGTAAGATACTTATGTCTAATGCATGGACCTTTGAAGCCGTGCCAGGACTCATCACTATGCAGCTCAAGACACTGGTGCGACCAACTCCATTACCGATAGTATAGTAAGTAACCGCACTTGTGACCTCCTGTGACACAAGATGAACAGTTCAAATATTGATCAGACTTCAAAATACGTCCTGACAAATCGCCAAATCAAACCCGTGACCTATCGTCCACCATACGAAACGTCGTAGATGCACCATGAGATACAGTGCATTGACGATTGCACATACAACCGTGACACTAGACAAGTAGCATTCCCTGCGCTCGCATTGTTAAAACTTCGCAATGATGAACGTCGAACAACATGATATTCAGCAGTCCAGTATATCATTTTATTCTTCCTCACTTGCTTGTTCCCCATGGCAATGTACACTCGTTCGCTAAAAAATAAAATGGAATTGAGTGGGACTCTTAATTCATCATCTCGTGATACCACCAATGTTGACACCACATTGCTACCCCCTCCATCTTCTTCAACATAACACCTGTCTTCAATTGGTCCCACAGCCGAAACGTTTTGTCGTAGAACGTGCCCGTAACCATTCAGGAAAAACCCCGACTGCCGTTACGAGCTTAGATACGTTTTTTTTAAATAACCAGTCTTTCCGAGTTGATGAGCAACGAGAGTGAAAGCATGCATCAAAGGCATGTCACCAACCCATTTTTCGACTTGACCGGAAGCACTGGGGATGTTCTCAGAGAATCAAACGTGCAACTTTTGCATACTCGTGAAATGAAATATCTCCACAAAATGATATGAGGTCGTAGCTTGGTCCTGCCAGAGTTCGTCCACAAGATCTCCTTGCTCGATATTGCTAGGAGGTGATCTGAGACTTGATGGGAATTTTGCAACCGCGCCACCGCGCCACCTGCCAGGCCGCTGAGCTAGCGTACTCGGTCAGTAGCAGAGAGACCAGCAGTGCCACAAAACTGAATAAGTCGCACATGCGCAAGTCCTGTCGAATATTATCAGTGCCACAAAAGTCATTCTCTGTGGGATGAACGGTATCTGGCCGTGGTATCGTTTTTCATATCTCCAGGACATCGAATGATGGCAAACGTTGCATCTGCGACCATACGTCGCTGCCCTGGCCTTCCGAAACTGACATGCATTTAACTCGCAGCACCATCATTCCGGTCATTCCTTCAACTCTTAACGTACTTGTGCTTCGGGTGCACACGCCGACTGCAGTCGAAATCGTGACTGGCCTCCCAGACCGCTATCATTACTAGTAGGTCAATAACAGAAGACTTCCAAGGCCCATCGTATCCCGTATCGCATTACATTCTCATCAAAAATGATCTTCATGAGGCTTACGGCGTTGTTCGGGCTCATGGACATTATATCCATGTTGGGGGACGAAATGGCGTTGAGGCTTTTGTCAAAATGATATGAACAGCTGCGACTCTATTTTGAGTGCCGCGATGGCATGTTGGAAGACTGACAACCTCATCAAAAGTGTACGGTCATTCGTGCATGTTTTCAAACACTGCTATATAGTACCATCCCAATCCCTCGTCGTGATTGACACCGAAATCTACCATAGCACATGGTCCCAGTGGCGTTTGCATACCATATCAATTGAGCGGCGGGCATACAAGGTATGGCTGTCGAGATCGCCGTTGATGTCTGATGTGAGAAATCCTTCAGCAGACAAGTCACCCGCTACGCATGCATTAATGCGAGCGGTGATGTTGATGGCGAGGATCTACGACATGAGACATGCTCAGATGAATTGTCAAGATGAAATCATGCATAGGACGAACTCGGAGGCGAGGTCTGCTTAGACGTGTTGGAATGCGGGAAAGCTGTCTTGAACTATCTGCACGGGTAGTAAAATGTGAATAGGCAGTGACAACATGAAGGCGAGGAGTCCAACCTTCGCTGACGTTGACCCACAGTTCAACTGACTCCAGTGTAGCAAGCACCCTCATGATGCGCGAGATACAAATTTTTACAATATCAATGTTATGTATGCCATTCACTGATCTCCCAAACAAATTATAAGTGATACACAGTAGTACTTGAGGGCTGAGTACATACATATCATCACGGTCCGAACGAGTACGCATGGATAAATAGAATCACAACTCAACGATTATATCAAACGAGTGACTAGAAATATGCCCCAAGACCAGCCAACCCCAGTAGATGAGCCTCGCCTGCGGAAGTTGACGGGTATCATGAGAAGGGAAGGAAAAACCATGGCAAATTGAAGAGGGGCAGAGCCTAAGCACCCACTTCAGCTTCATCAACGAAGATATCGGAGTAGTGTTCTAAGATTGTCTCGATCGCCTGTATATAAATCAATGTAACAAAGCTGAGTTATGAAGGCTTGATAATCACCTTGTTCTGAAAAGGTGCATCTGCCATGCCCCCGTTTCCATGACCCGAAAAACTCCCGTTACCAGGTGTTATCTGACCAAATAGAGTCTGTCCGAAAACGATGGCAAGATTCTGGATAGACATGGAATTATCTGCCTCGTACTCCGCAATCCTGCAGCACGTGGCCAATTCATCGATCAGTGGAGATAAATGACGACAAGGGTGAACACACTTGTGCAAGTGCCCCAAAAAATATTTGAGTGTAGCGTAGTTCGGGTCCGGTAAGTCGTTGACCCGTTCGTGTAAACGTATGTGCCGCAGGCGATCGTTTTCGATTTCTGGAACTCCTGTAAGAAGTTGCCATATTTGCATAGCATAGATAGCTTACTAGCGGCTTCCACGAAGCCCTGGTGCAGGGATGATGTTAGTAGCGGATCAGGAAGCTCTCTGAACCACATCTTGAGGACGCTAGTCACATTGTTGATGTCAGATATCCACTCTTCCGAATCCAAGTTGACGGAGTCCATATCTGCGGAAATAGCCGTGAGCTCCGGTCAAACCGAGACAACGAATGCCAACCTTTGTCTAAACGCTCTTTTAGCGAAGCTACTTTCCGCGCCATGCCACTAATTCGATAGATGCCTTGGGATTGAAGGCCATGCTTCTCGATAGCAACACAGCACTTTTCGAGAATCGCTGGAAGTTCAACATTGTCTCTTGCCATCTGCTCTGCAAGATCTACGCCAAATGTTGGCCGGCCCTTATCAGGTATTTGGGCGTTGTGACCATTCCCAACTGGAGTATTTGGATGAACAAGACCCCCGTGAGTCGGTAACGGTGGTAGCTGATAGTGGCGTTGGTCTTAATTCCAAAGAGAAAATATGGATGACGTACAAAACCTTCTTCTGCTGGACCTTCGCGTCGCGGACCACGGGGAGCGGCTCCACCACGTGCGTACGCATAGTTCTGCATGTAGATCTTGAAGTCTGCTCGATTCTCAATAGACTCAATCGTAGATTTCAGGCCGACACCTATTGAACGTGTGATGAAACGTTTAGTAGGTATTAATCTATGGCTGATGAGATCTTACCATCTTCTGGCCCTACTGGAACAAGGGTTGATCCGTCGCTCAGAACTATGCTCTCGAATAAGAATGCATATCTCGTCAAATGGTATTGCGTCCCGAGGTCTATTTCATCAGCACATTCTTTAAGAGCCTATAAAATTACATCAGCCCCATCACGACGTCACGGTTAATTTTACTCAACACGTAGTATCCGAGGGAGCTGGAAATTAAAGTATTCTTGTCTCATTGCTTGGGTATCAGTAAGTGCCTTGCGGTATGAGTCAGATGCATTCGATACACGTGTGCGGATATCGTCTTCTTGTCTTTGTATCTGAAATGACGAGTGAGGGACTGTCGTGAACATCATAACAAATGCCAACATTTCCAGGATTCTTCCCTTTGAGCAGAAGCCCACCCTTCGCTACTGCTTTTCCAAGTGCTCGTTTACCTGCGACTCCCCCTTGGTTCTTGGCCTGCAAACCACCGTCCTTCAAGGACTCCCCCTCCTTCTGAAGTAAGACTCGCTCAAGTTCCTCCGATGAGACTTCCAATCGATTTTTTGACTTTTCCATGTTCAACTCTGATTCTTGAAGGGCGCGTTCGTAGCGACTAGCCAGCTCTTTAGTCTAGGTAACGTCAAGAAATGACCTTCAAGTGGGACGATGCGACGCACCTGTTTTCTGTTCTTATCTACTTCCTTTGCGAGTGAGGCCAGCTCATCACTCATCTCATTTAGCCGCTGGGCAAAACGAATCCTGTTCTCTGCCATAACTTCATGGATTTTCATGGACGACTGCCATGCACCCACGAAAGACCTATGATTGTGATTAGTGACACACTAGTGGTACTTGGTCAATATTTACCCAGCCTTCCCATCGTTCATAGAGTAGAGTTCGGATGTAGTTCGTGCGAGCTTCTGCAAACTCTTCCCATATTCCTCTTCCAAAACCGCTCTTTTCTTGAAGAAAACTGAAGCTTCCTACGAAGGGAACTTCATGTAATGCCTTTCTCAAACTCGACAAATTGAAATCATACTTACGCGACACGAGACCATACTTTGTTTAATTCGATCCAGCAGCAAAGGTACACCGCACTAGGGTAGTGTCAAGATATGTCAATGAACATGGCAGATATCACAAAAGTTTGAGGTACTTACGTCCAGCTCACATAGTACTCTTAATACATTCTCATCAAAGTTGGTCTCGACAAGACTCATAGCGTCACTCGGGATCACGGATAGCGTATCCTTACGTTCAATCGTCACCGGCACGCTATCTCGCCATCTCGAGCTGGATGATCGACCTAGCGAGTCTGAGCTTGACCTGGGAGGAGGTGATGACGGTTTGACTGGTAAAGATGACAAGGCAGGAGCGGTTGCGGATTCATGAATAAGAGACGGGCTATTGGGCTGGAATAGGCCATAATAAGGAGACTGGCTAGCATTAGGATCAGGATTATCAGTCGATTCCCAGGCAGTCGAGGAGTAGCCTTCGTCGGCCATGGCTACATTCAGCGCGAGTTGTATACGCTCGGGAAGATGGCGAGCAATTGGAAGGACCCTGTGAGCAAAGTTAGGACCTCTGTGCTAATGCTCGGAACAACTAATGCCGCGGATTATGTAACCTTCCAGAACAGGCATATGTCGTTCAGAGAGCCGCTAGCGTCGATGCAGTCCCCCTGAACAACAGCCTAAGAGAAATTTACAAAAATATATCTTATACTCTTCAGCATGTACAATTTTCGCACAGCTTACGTAGGCATGATATAATAGCTTGCTGACCGAGAAGAAAACCGTATGCAGTACCACAAAACCAGACATGAAGGCCAAATGAATGGTAGGTAATTGCAGATATAGAAATTGTTAGCTTCTTTAGCGACCATTCATCACACCCCCGCAACGCCGACAAGAGTTACTGAATTGTTCCATGATCAGTCCTTGGTCAGGAAGCATTCTGGTGGTTGTGAGTTACATTCAGAGTTGTCAAGCAAGATACCAACATTTGAGAGCAAGTAGATCCACAACTGTGTGTCCCCGTCTGGTGGGATGGACTGAAACGACAGTCTCTCTTGCGACAATCAACCTGTGCGATGATTAGTCGTCGATGGAATATGCACTGTAGTCAACGCATACCACTTGCTGTCTAGTGACCGTTTGGTGGCTGCAGCTATACTCTGCGTACTGAATGATCTTGTAGCACATCCTAGGAGAGATTCGCAGTCGAATAATCTATTTATCAACATCGAGGGTTGGGTTATAAGTTACTTTTGGATCTATACATCACCAAATTGACATAAACTCACCTGACCGCAAAAACTGATGAATGTATTAATTGAGTTGCATCTGCTGTGCTCTTGGATCTACGAGTCAATGCAACCTAGTTCACAATCACAAAAAAGAGTTCGCTCCACTGAGCTGCTTTGGGTTCGGCTATTGCCACCCCCACCAGAGCCCCGGGTCGTGGCTCCAGGCTCTCTCCAGAAAACAGATGCAATCTACCGACGATCCAAGACACGATCGTCTTCCGCTGCGGAGCGGATCATCGGTCGCGATAAGGGACAATGCTACCAACACTTGTATTGACGCTGTATTCGCTATTTTGGCAATCAGTAGGTGAACGGTAGGAAGAGCATGACCGGGAAACTCACCAGCGGCATGCGCGCTGTCGATTCAGGTTATATTGAATGGAATAGGGAGGCTCACAATATTGATTGAGAAGCGGTCAAGTGGGTTAGCCACGCCCCTTTCATGTTACTGGGTGGTCACACAAGAACGCATTGGTATTACCCGTCATGTCAACCGCATGCAAACTGACAGACACGGGCCGAGACAAGATCTTCAAGGCTTCGTATGCTATAATCGACAATTAGGCGTCCTCGTTGAAGACATACAATATCCAACAAGAGCCAAAAGGAACGCCAAATGAGACCTCCTTAATAGCCTCGGACTAAATGAAGTCCCACGAAGGTTCTAGTGCTCTTCTACGATAATTTATTTGGTACAAAAAGTTACATGACGGTGGGACAACGCTTACGCACTTTGTGGGTAAGGAAAAAAATCGAGTAAAAATTCCGCTTGGACGAAAAGTGAAAGATGGGATTCGATTTTGCGTAGATATACACTCGCATCGAGCGCAGTTAGACAGCGGTACGAAAGTCTGCCTTTTGGATAGAACACGGACGTTTTTGAAGCTGCATCAAAGTAGAACTGACTCATAATGTAAATCAATCATGCTAATTGCAGAGGCAAAAATCAAGTGTGTCACACCGCAGCAATAAATTTGCGCTCCAAGATTTGTTTCCCCCCGGTGCCAATCATCGTGCATCTGGCAAAATACTTCGCCAATGCCAACCGTACGCCTTGGAGTGCATGAAGTGCCTCGGTCGTCCCACTAGAACCGAGCTTTGAGATCAAGACACTGAGATACTCATCGCCGGATCCTTGATCAGTTCGCGCAATTACTTCTTCCAAATGCTGTAGCAGAATGCACGCGCTTGCGTACGGAAGGAGCAATGTGGCGTCTGGCAGAAAATTTAGGCACCCGACAAACGTATATGGGACTCTTTACGTACCATGTTGCAAAAGTTGTTGGGAATCGCACAGTAGGACCGCCCACCACGATTTCGGAGTAAGCCCGTCTTGGAACATTGATACAAGATCCCACGCAGCATCTTGCAGATCCTGGTTACCCAGGCGTTGATGGAATTCAGCATAACGAACAGCAAACATCAAGCGGTGGATGAATATGCCCTGTGCACCGGACTGCATCCGAAGTGCCTGGAGTGACGGTGCAATGCCAGCAACGTAACGAGTAAATTGTTCCGGCCCTGATGATATTTCGCTCAACACCAAACAGGAAGATTTAAGTTATTCATACCTGCAGTGATGTATTCTTGTAAAACGCGGTCAACCACGCGACCTAGTCCAGGCCAGTCTTCCGCTGAAGAAGAATACGAAAGTGCGAGTCCGTACTCCTTTTCTTGGACAAAGGTCTGAGCGGCTATCTGTGTGGAACATAGTGAACATATCTGATGTAAGTTGGAGATGATGCATACACGACAAATAGTCCGTCGAACTTCCTCCCGCTGATATTCATAGCACGTCGCATTGATGTCTTTTACCACACCCACAAGATCTCCAGACTTGAAATTATTGGCACCGTTTTGCTCCCCTTGGTCATGGGTAATTGATCCAACGAAGCGCAACTTGAGTGGAACGCGCATCAGTACTTCATCCGCACTTCTGACGCCAGTCTCTCCACAAGAGAACATGTATGCCACAGTAATTCTCCAAAGCGCAGGATCAGCATGAAGGTGCTGCGCATAACTGAGCACGTAAAAATCCCTGACATTGAGACCTGAGCTGCAGAAGGAATAAGTACTGTCATCCCCAGTAAAAAGACTTCTACATACTCCTCATTTGCTTCCTCTTCGATTAAAGATAATGCTTGCATCAAATCTGCCATATGCGCAGCAAGCCAAGGGTCGAGTTGCGCTGCATGGGACAGTGCTTTGGCAGGGTCACCGCTGAACAGCGCTGCATGTACCATATCCTCCAAATTCGTTGGATCTTGGGGCATGTCGTCGAGGACCTGAGAGACAACCTCACTTTAAAGAATGTTAGTATAAAATCAGTCTTGAAATAGAGTAACGTACGGTAAATCCTGTCTTCGTAGTCTTGCATCGGCAAATACACCCCACGAGACAGAAATTTCTCTCCAATCCGCGCCAAGATCCTCGCAGACCCGACGGATAACTTCGCTGCGTCCTTCTAGTATACCAACAATGTCACTTAGACGATCCCACCAATTCTCAATCCCGTCGTGTCGATCAGATTCAGAGACCCTGTCTAGCTCAATTCGCAGAGCTTGCACCTTATCTTTCCATCGGTGAGAAGCATATGCGAAATCGCGCTCTGCCTCAAAAGATTGAAGGTGAGGCTGAGATTGAAGTAATGGGGACAATCGTTGAGCGAGCCGGCGGAGGTTGTCAGACGGGTGGGTTGATAACGTTGCGAGGAAGAAGGTTGCGGCTTTAGAGAGACCTCTCAAAGTCACCCTGTACAACATTAACTTGTTGAGTATTATAAAAATATGTTCCTACCTGACAAGATATGGCCAGAATGTCTCGTCTTCCCAAGGACGATCTAGACCTGATAGGTGATCGCCCTCTTCCGTGGAAGGTTCTATGAAGTGAACGTTCAGCCACTCCATTAAATCATCACCTACTGGCGCATCTTCGTACCCGTACTCGGGTACGTACAAAACAGCAAATAGGGCAAGGCACGTGTATAAGCTGCGATAATGGTCACCGGAAAATTGAGAGGAGCCCTGAGACTGAACAGATGTTTGCTATCTCCCGATCAGCATATCGTA
The DNA here is from genome assembly GCA_016800925.1 of Suillus spraguei. Classification (NCBI taxonomy): domain Eukaryota; kingdom Fungi; phylum Basidiomycota; class Agaricomycetes; order Boletales; family Suillaceae; genus Suillus; species Suillus spraguei. The sequence continues at coordinate 67,024 of JABCPU010000272.1, forward strand.
ACGAGACGACATGCAAATACTCACCGAGGTGTGTATCCAGCACTCTCTGGTGAAATTAACATAATCCAGGGTTAGCTTTCTGATCACATCATGGGTTTCTTGACTGTGCAACCTAATGTAGTACGGGATCAGTGTGTATGACAAATAAGTCAATCAAAAGCCAGTACCATTCCTGTCCTCGGCTTTGAGCTGTTTTAGTCAAGTTTTGTAATGCAGCAAATATGATGGATGTATCTCCGGTGAACTATGGAAATATGAACGCATGCGATATAGTATAGATATATGGACACACCAGTCGCCTTTCAGATGACGGCGAAGTTTCACTGCTCGCGAAGAATATAGGCTGTTCTTCCACACCACTGCATTTTATGCTCGAAACATCTTTCTAATGCAAATTATGAATTGGTATCTCGTTGAAGCAATTTAACGGTGTGAAACCTACTAGGGCAGATGGAAACACGGCGTACGACTGGTTCAAAGGTGATTGAGCAGATAAAAGTGTCCTTCCCGACTGGATGAACTGTTCGGTATGTCCGACTTGAATGAGAGGAGGGAAGAGATTGAGGTGGTGATCAACGGAGCTCATCGGGTTTTGACGAGTGACACTTGCAAATAAGTATAAGAGTTCCCCACTCTTCTGCACGATCACGTGTGAATATAACGCCTTGTTGAACTCAGTGATGATATTGATTACATGAGCTCTCTTATTGGGACACTATTACATAAAAGTAGGTCAAATAAGTGCAAATATCAATTGCAGAAAACTGTGCTGCATTCAGCACTGTTAACTTGGAAACAAAAGGCTGATGCGTTGAGTGTATACTGCTTATCACGACCTTCCGAAAACAATTTATTCTGATCTCACATACATACTAGATGGCTCTCCGTAAAATAATCGGAATATAATATTTCGGACTTTTAAAACGTATTAGGCTAATTCAATAGATAATAGTATGGTTTGCCTTTCTATGACGGATTTATCGATGGTTGGCTGTCACACGCATGTGGTCCGGATGTTCAACAACATGGGGAATTGCGAAGTTAGCTCGTGCAACAGATCTAGAGCTACACAGAATTGCGAAAGTTATAGCTAAAAATGGATCCTTTATTTAAATTGCAGATTGTGATTGCAAGTAATATTTATCGATTGTTTTCAGCCTACGGAGGCTTGAAGCTTATGTAAACTTAAGGTTCACTGACATATATATGTAATATTATTAGCATCAACTCGATCAATTCACTAAAATTCACTGCCAAATTTTTTTGCGTGCTACATCTCATCGTCATTCGACCTCCCCTGATAAGCTTACAGAGGCACTACACCTGGGCGCAACGCATTAGATCAGCATGCATCATCCCCCAGTACTAGTCCTAGTATGTGCTAAATCGGTATGGTACTGCATGACACATCGATATTTTATAGGCATACCAAGCTAAAGCGTTTTGCAGGAGAGGGCGCGTTACGACAACCTAATGCAGCTTGGGCCTTTTCAATTCGAAGGTGCACCCACGCCCTTGTTATCGTGCTCATTTCCGCGAGCATCTACGGCCACCTTAATCCGAGCTCGGAATTTTTCCGTGGCACTGGACCAGCGGTAACATGACTTATCCTGGTTCTTGAAACCTTAGGATAAAAAGATAAGGCCAAGAAAAGAAAATTCAAGGTGAGTGTGGTTGCCTAATTCTTTTGGTTGAAAGACATGAGAGAGTACCTTTTGTGGACGGAGCGCCGTACCTTTCAAGACCGCTGCTGAATGACCGCCGCATTCATAGCAGTCCAACCTGGTGGTTGTCCGACCGTTGGTGAGAAGCTGCGATAAAACACCATATATCTCAGGACATAATGGCATTAGCAAGCTACATGTTGTAGTGATTTTGAGAATCCTGTGCGATAGCACCGATGGTCCATGTTACTACATTGGGCAAAGGGCTCAATCTTTCCCTCAATCTCGATTGACCCAGTTTCAGCCCTCCAGCTCAGGAAAGCCAAGGTTTTGGCGAAGTGATGGTATCCTGTACATCCGTGAGAGTTGCCCTGTGACCACCTCATGTAGATGACTAATTTGAAGACTCAATGCCATCTATCGGAGCTTCTCGACAGATCAGAACATCGAGGATGTTCTCATCTTCGTGTTCGGGCATTCCATTTCAACAGTTCCACGGTGATCGCAGATTGGCAAGCTACGAACCGGTTTGCATGTCATCTAACCTAGTCGTGGACTTCGTGATCAGCTTGAAATGCTCACGAGGCTCTCGTCGAATATCCAATAATATCTGTGGTTTGTTGTGAATATTATTCATTGATGTCTTTTTCCATATAATATTCAGGGACAGTGAACGGTTTTGGATAGAAGCTGAGAGGGTTGTTTCAGTGACCGCCGCAGTTCCTAAGTTCTAGACTTACTAGAACGTCATTTCTCAATCATACTTTTCCGTTCTTGATTTTTTTACAAGAGGCACGCTCAACAGCCAACGAGAGCGGAATTGACGGTCCATAAAACATATAAAATGTGAGTTGATGGGGCTAAGTGGTCAGCGTGTTGAAGTCTAAGCTTGCAGTCCAGTGGCGTGAATTGAGCATTTTGATCTCCGAGGTGGAGCCATTGGCACAAATTCAGGTAATATTCCACTTGTTTCCACCGTTCTGGGAATGCCATCGTCCTATGGTAGTACACATAATTTAGTAGCGATTATTGGACAAATATTAGTTTTCATAAGTTTGACATGTCTGTCCTCGATTCCCTTCGCGACGAAAAATAATTTTAGCCTGACGCAATATCCACGTACCGGCTCATGTTTTGCACGACCTAGCCATGACCGCACCGACATGACTTCGCCGCAAAGAAAAATATCCTGACCCAGAGAAAAAAAAGGTCAATACGACCTTACCACGGAGGATGAAGAAATATCATAAGGACTATCGCTTTTCACTCGCACGAAGTGTACCTTTGTCTGGAATGTTAGTCGCGTCACCGCGCTGGCCACCGCTTACGCTTGGAACGTCTTGGCACAATTGTCTGTCTTGCCTTTAATGTCAAACCGATCATACTTATTTTACAGGACAATGGATTATGCTCAATAGGATTTGGTATGATGTTTAAGGAATGGGAGTAGATCATCCTTGTTTGCCTGATGGCCCCCAGATCGGTGAGCAGAAACTGATTGGCTCTGAAGTCTCCATGGCACTGAAAGATTATATCCAGCCAGTTAAGAGTTGAACATACCAGCACGCCATCTACGCGCCTAATCGTCGACATTCGTCCTGAGATGCAGCCAACATCAAAGGTGCTCCAACTAGGGTACCGATACCTTGAACATCACTACTCATGTTGCTCCAGTGCGCCGACCACAGAGAAGAAGGCATATTCCATCCCTAAGGAATCGGTACATCATGTACGCAACGACGAACTCTTACCTTCGAATGCACAGCACTCATCGTCCTGAGGACTACAGGTCGCAGAAGTCGAAGTTGCTCAAAGTGTGGTCTCGTTCCGCTGGTCGAGAAGAATTATGTCTCATTACTGGGTGCGGGTCATAGCAAGACTAGCCATATCGACACCAGAAGGCATGCGAGGCCGGGAGGTTACATTCCAAATGAGTCCGGCTGACGATCCTAAAAGAGGGATGTAAGTTTTTTTGTGGCTGCGTGTCTGGACGGCTGGTAGGTCATGATTTCATCTTCCACATTACCGTTCTCGTCTAACACAAATCTCCAGCCCAAAGTGACTTCATCGCAGTCAAATGACGTCAAGGATTACACCCCCCGATACCTCGTGACACCACTCGATACATTGAAGCATCGAAGACGAGCTTTCTAGCCCGCCGCAGTGATGGAAAGTAACAGCGTCTCCTGTGAAACCGTATTTCATATCATGCAGCGTCGTGGTTTCGCTGCCATATATCATTTTTATCTCACATCCATGACGTGTGTCGTCGCCCTTTGCAACATAGCGTATAGCTTGCTTCATGCGACGCGGCTTCCTGGGATGGCATGCAAATCGGGTTTGATCTTCCTACCCTCGATGTCAGAGCAAGTCAGCACCACAGAAAAGACAGCCCCAGTGAAGCTTCGTCCAGCTCACCGTCAGCATTTACTGTGTTATCCGGTTTTATCTTCGATGAGCCGCCCTTTGTGCCGTCGCCTTGAGCACCCGCCTTGACCAGTAGCAGACAGTCCCGAGAGTGCTCGTGCATTGGATCGAAGCATGTACTGGGGAACGGAGCGACGTATCATACACCATGGGCTGGCGAAGCAGGCTTCACATCCATGACCTCAGTCGAATCAAGCTCCACTAGTCAGGAACTCCCATTTCACTAGAGATTGGCTCGCTCCGATCCTGTGAAATTCATCTCCGCGACCCCAGTGCAAGATGCTGGATAATGGTCTTCTACGAGATGCGTATCCCCAACTTGGTTGAAGGTCGTTTCGAGGCGATCTACGGTTTTACAACACATGTGAACCACATTCGGACACGACGCCAAGGTCTAGGTGCGAGAAAAAAAGAACGGCCGCTGGCTAACATGCCACAACATTCTTTTAATCATCTGCGCCCTAACGCTCCCACCAAAATCACATTCATGCATACGAATCAAGTTTCCTGTCATTACTATCAAGGACACAGTTTAGGGACCTAGGACCTGTGACTAGCGAATTTTTGTCGCGGATTCCTGGCTTGTTCCAGTCAGCCAGACCCGATGCATGTTTCTGCCAATCCACTTTTTTCTCTTTTTGTTGCTTTCGACTCCAATCTATGGCCATCACCCGACGTTAGACAGTACGACTTTTCTCTTGCCATTGTGCCCCAAGTCAAACAGCTGATTCTCTAATTTTCCATTCGTAACCCTTCCTTCAGCTCGGTCGAGGATCGTGGATCAATATTTAGTCCGGGTTCTTCGAGTAAATGATCATTCGTACGGGTGATTGGGAGCCGGCCTTAATTTTGTACCGTTCTTCTCAGGAAATCATGGATATCCTATTTGTAGAAGTTCGTCGTCAGCAGCTGTGTCCCCAGAGACTGCACGTTAGCGAATTGAAGAAGTAGTTGGAGAGCATCATGGATTTTGGTTCGATCGGTAAGCTCACATTTCTCCCCCCATGTCTCGTATGGCAGCGCTGTAGTAGCGGCTGAGTTAGCAGGGCAGCATGGTGTGGATCGTTTGCAGAGCAGGCGATTAGAACACAATGGTCGCTTTCTCTTTTTCATGCCTTCCCCCAATCTGTCTCTAGTGAATTGATCATTCATGCCAGGCATGACAAACAATTTCCCTCTCGAGAATAAAATACACCAGCCGAATTGCGCCCTGATCTAGAGCCCTAGAGCCACTTGCTGAGTCACCAAAAACCACTTGGTGACGTACGACTGACGACGCTCGAAGCTTAACGGAATACAGGCTATGGATGGCTAGAACATGGCTCTAAAGCCAAAAGTCGACTCGATAATTGTTATGGCAACAACGGAATCCCTTTGCCCTCCGATGCCATTGATTGTGACATACGACAGCGCCGTCGACGAACATAAGTAAGGTCCTGGATCGTACTGTGTCTAGGCCATAGTGAAGCTCTCCATAGGAAAGGTCCTCCCGAGTGCACTGCCTGCAAAGAACTTAGTGCCCGAAGCACTCTTGTGCTACTTTACCGACAAGAAGAGGCTGCAACACGGCTCAGTGACGTATCTCCCTACCCAAGCAAAACAGTGATTCTCACAGTCGACAACACTAAGCACCAATTTCATAATTACCCTCGGGCGCAAGGCCGTGTAGACCTTGTGCAGACGTGCTTACGCTCATCCCCTTCATGCTTTCACTGAGCCACTTAACGTCACACGTGACTGAACTTTACGTTCACCACGCTCAGCTTTTACTGTATACTTATGTCTTCAGACATAAGTAACAAGGCGTGGCAGCCCTTGGTATTGGTACTTTAAGAATATTGCGGCGCAATCGTTGAATTATAATCAACGTGTTTGCCATGATGATGTATGTCAGTGGGCTGTTCTAATTTGCCAACTGGTATGACTGCGCAAGCTCGTCAACAAATAATTGTACTGACGTTTTTTTCAGGGTCAAATGTAATATGCGCGCGAGAAGCGTGTTTTTAATCTACAGCTGAAACGATTGAAACGATACGATCAACATAAACGACCGTTACCATGATGAGAACGAGATACAATATCAATCACTTCCCTCAATGTATTATAGCTGCTATTGGTAATATCAGGTGTAAATGTGTCACGATTGCAGGCTGCCAGAAGGCATCTTTACGTCTGGTACTTATTTGACCAGCAGTACTTACACATTCCATGTTCGGATATCAACTTCGTTCGAGACATTCACCGCTTTCCAGCGCTATGCAGGGAATGCACGAGTCGCAACAGGGTCTTTATAACCAGACATTGGAGCCTACGCTTGAATCATCTCCCATCATCCGCGTCGAGAGGTACCCTCAGGACGGCTGACCTGAAATCCGACGAGCACAGGGCTTATCTCGGGCTGTGCAAACATCATTTTCCCGATGAAAAGTGAAATACCATCGTGTCTACCGTCGAGGCATTCTTATCGTAACTCCAACGAATCAGCCACCGTCGTCCGTTGGTCAGGTGGCTCGCACCAAAATGAGCCTGGTATGCCGCTCAATGCGATGCATGATGTTCCACAGTACAAGCCACAGGTGGACGGCCATGTCCCAGAGATGATCTGGCTCCATCAAATTGAAGAGGCATCCACGGAAAAACTCAGAAGGGGGCTAGAGATCGCTGACTATGTACGATGCAGTCGCATATTAAACATCCACATATCTTGGAAACTTCAGCCAATCAAGAAGTTGAGCGGGAAAGAGTTTAAGCACGCGTGGTGGGTAGCGATAATCTGTAGGTGTTGTTCCTCATCGCGTTCATTATTCTCCATTGATCACGAAAATAGGCCATCGCATCCTCTGGATCAGCGGCGTCTATCAGTATGACGTCAACCCTAGCAATCTCATGGTTTACCGGACCTTGAACGGTTTCTGGATGGGTGTCATCAACGACTACGACTTGTCATCGTCTGAAAATGGGTCTGGCGGCGGCCACAAGCGCATAGGAATGATACCATTCATGGCAATAGACCTTCTCACAAAGAAAGCCATGAAGTACAAAGCGGAACACTTGTACCAACACATTGCTGAATCATTTATCTGGGTCCTCATCTGGGTTGGTCAGTATGAGGACGGAAAGATTCTGAGCAAGGACAGACCACCCGATTGTTGGCTCACAGCGTTCGGGAATGCTTCTGATTGCCACAAGATTAAATGGACCTTCTTGACGTTGGCAATAGAAAGTAGGATAGGAGTCTCCCCGCCGCCCAAACCTTTATGGGAACTCGATCTACTTCTTCTTACCTTTCTCATCTCGTTTTACGTGGAGGATCGTAATTATTCCGTGTTGGAGAGGGAATGTATGTTTCGGACATGGTTCGAGGCGCAGTTACCATCGACAATACGGTCTGTTATCCACTCGCGTCAACCAGCCTGAAATATATGTCCCGTTGACTCCATACCCTTCAAACGCACGCGCCACGTCTACTCTATGATACTTTAAACTACGGTTCGCATCCGTCTGATAGTATAGCACAGCCTGTTGGTATAATTAGTTTATCTTTGTTGATTTACTATTGCCAAGGGCGAAAACTGAATTATTGGTGGGCAAGACTCTCAGCAGGGGGCTAGTGGCCGCGTGCGAGTACATTTTTCAGGCTTTCGAAACATGCTACTCAATGCATAGCCTGCCTGATACCAATTTGCGGATCATTGCATCAACTTGTCGCGGTCCCGCTTCACTAGAGGACGACGGGTAGTACATGGGGAAGTGACAAGACTTAGAACACAAATTGAGTTCGAGCACCCAGGCCGGTTGTGAGGAGCATGAAGGGACATTAATATAGTGGTAAGAGAGGGTAGATAGGTCTCCGTGGTCTGCTTTGAATAGTCCAACACATATGCATGTAGCATGTATACGAAGAACCAATGAAAAACGCTCAGATCCCTAATCTTCGGGGAAAATATGCAACTACAGTATCTCTATTGTCCTGACGTCCATCAAGTCTCGAACAGTAGCCACGTCTTTGACCTGCACAATGATATTACAATCTGACGCGACCCTTTTATATTCTGTACCGCGCTGCCGCGCTAGCAAAAATGCGCCAAAAGGCTGGCCAAGGAGAACAAGCAACCGCAATGCTCGTGATTCTAAAACAACCACCTCCTGTTTTGCAAGAGAATGAGTAGATGAGTCATCTGACGGAGAAGAAGGCGGCGTGAAATAATCCTCCTCGCTCTCTGTATCGTCTAGTAGGTCTGCAGATTCTGGTACCTCAAGGAGAGACCGATTCCAGGGACGGACAAGTAATAAGGTCTGCTGAGCGGGCCTTATCCGCGGAAACTGAGTAATCGGGTCTTTGGTGGTGATTAGTAGGTCATGAAGCCCGTCTGCCTTGACTTTATATCGAGTCTCCCCGGATGGACCGTGACTCAAACTGACGTCTGCGACACGGAAGGTGATGCAGGGCAGACGCAGTCTGCGGTTCACAAACCGAGCAGCACTCGTGTTATCAAGTAGGTTGTAAAGTTTCGAAGCCAAATCCACCACTACAGGATCCTTCTCCAGGGAAAAGATAGTTGTCTGAATTTGATCTGCGGATAAAGATGGAAAGGTGCATGGAGGAGCGGTGTAAGAGGTAATACAGGCTGGAAGACAGCTATTGAACTCGGACGGTTGTCCGATCCAGTCGAGGACAGTAATGTCACCCGACAGAGCCACGATCTCCTGCAGGAGTCGCCCGAGCGCGTTTTGCTTCTTCTCGCCATAACTAACGGGTAGGGTGATGCCGAAGATGCCAAACAATGAGTACGCGACATCTTCCTGCTCAGTAGTGACGCGCTTCGATGCCCATCGCAGTTTCTCTCGAGCACCGCTCATACCTGGACAGAAAGAGATCAGGGCCCGTGCATCTATGCCCGTCGCATCCTCTAACTCCTTCATGATTCTAGGGGACTCCTTGTGGTTGGAAGAGCGATCGCCGAGATATAACGACCAATCCTTCTGACAAAAGATAACGACTTTTGGAGCGACAAGTTCTTGAAAGGTCCATCCTCGCTCATTCCAAACACTCCTCACCAGTGCACCGGGCTGGGATGAAGGAGGGACATCACATAGGTAGACGATGGTAAGTGCTGAGTGGCGGTACCAGAGGAACATGGAATTGATCGATTTCTGAAGCTCTACATTGTTCTTCTTGTCGATGCAGCATGTATCCATCCATGCCCATCCATACCCAGCCTTACGAGCAGTGTTGCAGAACGACTGCAGTTTTGTGACGCCATCATGTCCATTCAACGTGTACACGACTTTATCCTGGACGTCGTGCAACAGCGCCTCCGTTTCTTCCCACCTGTGTGATAGCAGGACGCATCGAAAGTACATCGCTACTACATTTTTGATGCGCTCCGTTCGGAGGTCTGAATGCTCTGTTGTGAATGACAAAAGCCTCTTGTACTTTGTACTCGCTTTAAAGGCGTTTATTTGCGCCGTCCTATCACACAAAAGACCCGTGAATGTGTTGAGCAGACGTAGCGGGGCATGGTCGAGTTCAATCCAGACAGCGCTTTGAATAGCGGCTTCTGCTTCAGATGGAAAACATACTTCTGACGCAGATCTGCAGACGAGATAGGTATTTCAAGACGATACAGCAGTGTTCCACGGCTTACCTCGTGTCTGCGCCTCGGGAGCATTGTCCAAATTAGACAACATGATTTTGAAGGCATTGATGGCTTCGTCGTAACGTTGTGCGCCACGCAGCGCTGTATGTGCTAACTGGTATCCAACGTGAGATAAAGGATTGAGTTCGGTAACCTACGCATCACGGAAGTCAATACGGACAACAAAAATGTAGACACCATCGCACCTTTTGTGCATCGAAGAGCGCATCTTCCCATAGCATTTTACCTAAATATGCCCTACTGCGATTTGCAAAGACAATGTCGGATGCAGAGTCCAGGTCGATCGCCGCCGAGTACAAATCAATAGCCCTGTCATACTTGTTCGCATTGAGGGCGGCATCTCCGTTGGCAATGCAGAGTGCGCTGCATTCTTTCTTGAAGTCTGAGTAAAATGCAGGTAAGGATTATAGCCTGCAAGACATTGTGGACTCTAGACTCGCCAATGGACCATTCGAGGTAGTCAGCCTTGGTATTGTTATCACTTGAATCCATCATGTACTGGTATGATTTCACGGCATCTTGAAGCTTGCATGCCCGAAGGAGTGCATCACACCGTTTCTCGTGTGCCTTTTGCCACAATGATTTCAGGTCCCAGCCAAAGAGCTGCGTAATACACTCGGTTATGCAAAGCACTATATATGCATAATCTAAACGCACCACAACGAAGTCCTCATATATAAAATGAATGGGTGAACTCCACGAGAGAGCGCTGGAGTTGAGAACGGCGGAGAAATGGTCAGCAGCTTTTTCATGACGTGCACCATCCAAGTCCTTGATTCCGAGTTGAAGACGTAGATATGCCTAGTTGCAAAGAATCTTAGTGTTGATGCAGATGTCCCAGTGTGGGTGTATGACACTTACTTCTACAATATGACATGCGCGAGTATCGGCATTCGGACAACCTTTAGTGAGTTCTTTGAGAAGCAGATTTGCCTCCTCATGTTGATCTGCATTGAAGAGGGCGATGACCTGAAATACATGATAAAACGGGGAGCACACAAGACAAATGTAACACACCTTGATCAAGAGCACGAAATGAATGGTTTCTGAATCTTGGTTCGTGTACATGGATGCAACATCAAATGCTGCCCTCGCATTCCGGACGCGGCCTTTTCCGCAGAGGGCAATACCCTTGGAGATATAGCCTATCAATGAGGGCTGAATGCTAATGGACTATATCACCATCGAGTTAGCCTTTTGTAAAGGGACTATCATGTGTCGGTGAATCCCACCTTGATCGCATCCTGAAGGGCACGGTCCCAGTCGCGTTTTCGAGCCATAACAAATGAGCGATGGGCGTAGCAAGTATGGTTATTGACACTGGTGTCGATCTCATGTGTAAGCAGTTCTTCGGCGGTAGCTAAGTTTCCATCTATGCATGCAAAGCGAGCTGTTGTGATTGCTAGGATCTGCACAGAAAATGCTCAATTTTTGGCATACCAGTCAAGAATGGAAACATGCCTTTGAATGAATCCCCTGGGGTACTGCCCACTCTGAGATGATCTTATCGCGACCACTACTGCTGAGGATGTGCTTGCCATCCATAGAGAAAGTGACGCATGTGGTCTCTGATAAGTGCTTGAAGGTGGCAATGGTCTGTCGGTCTGAGAGCCGCCAGACAAGGACATGTTGGTCATGAGATGCGGAGGCGACGAGTGAACCAGCGGGATTAACTGCAATGGCGCTGATATTGTCGGAGTGGCCCGTCCAAGGATCACCAATCTGCTGCCAAGTTGTTGTATCCCATTCGCGTATGGTAGGATCATACTTATCGCCACCTGTGAGGAGGCGTGTACCATCGGGCGTCCACGCGAGCGACCAGTTGCACTTGTGAGCCTTGAAAGATGCGACACGTTTCCACGTGGTTGAGTTATAAATTTGAATATTATTTGTTGCGATAGCAAGAAGTTTTCCCGACGGCGAATACCGTACGCAGTAGACACTACCACACTTTATTGTATTTCCTTGTTGCTGCCGGGTTTCAGTATTCCACACTTTCGTCGTTTTGTCTGATGCAGTGGCCAGCATTGTCCTGTCAGGAGAAAAATCCAGCGAGAAGATCCTATCGGAGTGGGCTTTGATGGGTTGGGTGAGTGATTCGCCCGTTTCTCCGTGCCAGATGACGACCTCTCCTGCCTCATCACCGCTTGCTATCAATTGCCCATCTCGTGATACTGCCAATGCCCGCACTCCGTTGCGATGCCCCACCAGCTTCTTCAACATAACACCTGTCTTCAAGTCCCACAGACGAGGTGTCTTGTCCCGTGAGCCCGTAACCATTCGTCGTCTATCGGGGAACACTACGACTGCCATTACGTATTCTCCATGACGTTCGAACTCTCGCAAGGGTGTAGCGATTGGAGTGAACTCTGACATTTTACTGGAGGTTGATAGCGCTGGGCGCAGTCGACATGGACTTTCGAGGGATAGTTGTGTGACTTTCTGCGGTGGTACGTTATTTTGTGGTTTAAAAGACGCCGAGGCCCCAGGACCCTCGAGGCTGTTCTTCCACCCCCCATGGCCGTAATGTTCACTATGGTCATACAGTAGACTTTTTCATAATTCATAGCGTCGGGACCCCTCCGAGGCTATAAAGCAGGTACCGAAATGCACTGGCACCGCCCCGAGCATGACTTGACCCCCCAAATGAGGCTCTGATAATGCATGAAGTAGTTCAAAGGCCTATGCGTTATGTGTTATGTGTCATACTTGCATATCACTTGCGTCCTATGAAAAAGTCTACTGTACCCGCCGTTCTCGATGGTATACCTTGTCAACACCTCTGAGTGTATACTTGCGTCCGACTCTTGTCTTCGAAGCTTATAGAATGTATCTCATCGCGCCCAATCGAGCAGTCAGTGCCTCCTGGCGCTCGAATCTGACTATCTATCCTACGCGACTGTATGAACATGAATATTATTGTTTTTCGTGGCAAGCAACTCTCCAACACCAACATATCACGAATTCGATCGTATGCGTATAGCTTACTCCAATATCAACCTTTCATCCCGCCGACTCCTAAGACCTGCCTGTGTAGCCGAAGTTCTCTCTCCTGGCATCTCAAACTCGTCGCCAATTCTGTCATGGGGGAGCGCTTTGCCTCCAGTACTCTGCTCGTGATCCATCTCTGCTTTGAGCTTCGCCTACTCCCGGTCCAACTAGTTTCAGTTTTTTCATTTGCCAACCCTCTCGCAAGTCCATCATCACTGAAATCATGATCCTGAACCACACAAGTACCGGCGCAACCTGATCGCCAACCATGGCGAGCCCTCGCTGCAGATACTACACGAGCCCAGAGTTCAAACGACTGTCATCGCAGGTGTTTTGGAATGCCGTCTTCCATGAAATCAATAGTTCCCATACCCATCAGGAAAAAACCAGGTGACTACATAGTACTACATAGTCAGGGTAGCGCGAGTAGCCCCGTCGTCAAGTGCCCTCTATGTAGTCAGCGTAGAATCCCGTAGTAGCTACCAGGTGCTACTGTAGTTTGTCGGAGTGCTACTACAGGCAGCTACCAGTAGCTATATAGCATACAAAAGAACGTTGGAGCATCCAGTTACTACCAGCAGCTATACAGCGCACAAAAGAACCTAATAATAATTGAATTCGAGTACTTGACTCACAAACTAGCTAATGATAGTACAAATGTCTCACTCAGTTATCCTATTCATCATCTGTAAGCTTCCCACTCTCGTTACCAGCATCCACATCCTCGACCTCATCCTCAACTGCATCCTCCCCCTCATGCTGGTACTCTCGAATAGCGTCTTCAAATGCCTTGTCGTCAATGTGGGTCTGGGATGTAGCTGACAATGGAACAAGTGATGCAACACCTGCGTGGAAGCTTGGAAGCACAAACATTAGGATACTAGAGTCAGTGAAATAAGAGTCTAACATACCGAGCTGTATCATGCAGATTGGTACGAATTTTCGGGAGGAGTTTGTAAGGTGCAGTGCGCTCATCAAAGTGCTGCAGTGAGGTGAGATGACGGCTGAAGACAGCCCCATAACTAGCAGACGTGAACCTGATATCCTCTTTGATGCCTTGCAACCACCATCAACACAACATTCAATCTATAAGATATTGTCACTGTCAGCGCAATCAAGTTGTGAGTAAAAATATAAAATGTGACTCACAGCCGTCAGCACGAGCGCAACAGTTCTGACAGGCATGGGGTTGAAGTATTTGTGGTACACGACGCCCTCATCCATTCAGTTCACAAACCACATGAGATTGATACCCTCTTGCAGCAATTCAGTCTTGTAGATCCCCGACTTCGATGACCAGTCCTATTGCTCAATGTCAGGACTCAGTTATATAGACTGTGGACTGCGTACCTTGAAAACAAAGGCTGAACCGCTTTTCAATGACTCTGTGAGATCTCTGTTTTTCCTTATCACCTCCATAGAATCGCTTGCTCAGAAACCATAAAACGATCCAGTGAGTGAACACATCTTTGTTTTGAGTTCGCCTCGCACGTATGATGTGCGTTTTAAGAGCTTTGTACAAATAAGACTGGGAATGCACTAAGAACAGAGTGCTTACCATATTAACCGCTGAAAGGGTTAGTTTAACATTAACACCTTTGATTTGACATGCCTTGTGCCAGGCCTCTTTCGCCAATTTTGTCTCAGCTGCAACAGAATCAGGAAAAGGTGCCTGTGTGACAACTAGACACCGATAAACAGAGCAGGCAATTATAAGAATCTCTTTTGAGATTTCATCAAAGTCGCTGGCTTTCACATGTTGATATGAACCATCCGCGTTTTTCCTAATCTTTGGCAACACAGTATCTTCAGACAACATGTTAAATGGTCGCTTGGTCCCCGAGCTGCAGGCAACTGTTCATTAGCATCAGGAAATTCACACATTCCTTAACATGCTTAATCAGCTTAACTCACTTATCTCAAAACTTGTTTGCTCTCTCTCACATCATTCACCTGGCATATCTTATATTTTTTGAGTGCGAAATACAATAAAACATGTATATTAATATATCTCAACTTTTTTTTCTGAATTCATTCACATTGAAATTTTGGACAAGTAGATTCAATTTCACCAAGGCAGTTAAGTGTAAATAAGTCCGCATAAGGGCACGTCAAGGAATGTGTGAATTTCCTGATGAGTGTCATTGTCGTCATCCTCATCTGTTGACTCCTCATCATCATCGTTACCAGCATCCAAGGTAGGAGTATAATCCAGAACATCATTGAGACGGGCATTGCTCGGTGACACTATTTGATAATGTTAAATGGAGGTTTATCCATTTTCTTGCACTAGAATTTATGTAGAGACATACCCTTTGGTCCTTTTGCATTCCAATTAGTAGTTGTAGGCATGCTTGGGTTGCGCCACCTTGAGGGAATTTTCCCTGTGCTGGATGTTAAGACATTAGCGTTGGATAACTTGGTGTCAATGGTGTGATCAGAGAACTGAAAAAAAAAATGTTAGTGGCTTATTTAAGATCAGAGAAGACGACAAAAGTGCAGACCATCATGTCTTCTTGCCTGTCAATGTCACTAAGCAGCTCTGAAGGCTCTTGCTCAAAGACATCAGGTTGGCCTTGGTAGGCAGCCTTTAACACCTTTTTTTTCTGCTTTTCTGCCTGTTTCTCCTTGATTTCTTGGTGATGGACAACATGTTGAGATTCAAAGACTGAAGAGCAAGATCTGAGTGAGCAGAACATGATATTGTGGTACTTATGACAGTAGTTCTCTTTTTCAGTTGGTCGCTGCTCTCAATCACTTGCAGTGTGCACTTGTGGTTGTTGTGGAGGTGGCGACAATGTGAGCTTGGATTTTTTCTGCTTGGGGGCAGCCTTACAAAGTGCCATAGTTGTCTTGTCTGAACACGGTGCAATTACATACAGGTCAGTGAAATATATAGTGCAATAAAACACAAACAACTCACAATTGAACCTCAATAGTTTGTTGATTTCAGGGCACATTGGGCCAAAAGCTGTGTCAAACAAGAGGAATGGTTAAAAGGGAGGAACGATTAGAAGGTGTGAACATACCTCACGACATAATTTCACTGTCATGGATACCCTCAAGTTATCAAAAAAATGGTATGGTGTTTGCTTCAAACACTCACTGCACTCTGACAAATCCCTAAGCCCAATGTCACCATTTACTGGTTACAAAGAGGCTACATGTAACTGTAAAGATGGGAAAATTGATGTCAAAAGGTGAGCTATCCCTCCTCATTACCCCCAAAAACTCACACCCTTGCAGGCCCAAGCATGAAGAGCCTGACACAGAGCCCATGTTCCCAATCCCTCCATTTTGTCAAATGCCTGGCCCTATATCAGTTTCCCAGTCATACCTTCGCAAACTCATTTTGGTGCATTGGGAGGCAGAAGTGAAGGCCTGCGAGCAAGCGAAAAAACTGCAGCTGTCAGAAATAGTGCCAGGCCAAAATATTACCATCTTACAAGAAAGCTTGTGAAGAATCATAGGCAAGCGCTGGGATGCAGAATTGAAGCAAAGCAGGCGCAACTTTTAGAGTTACTTCTGGCTGCCCATGGTATTACCAAACTAGTGTAGCATGGTAACTTGCATTATCTGGTAAAAGAGTTATGGTACATGTCAGTAATGTTAAAAAACACTGAACCAAGAAAAATGGACTGTCAACCCTGACCTTAGCCACCTCCTCCCCACATTTGAGGAAGTAGGATATGTAGTGAGGCAGATCTCATCATTGTGAGGTCAGTTAAAAAACACTGAACCAAGAAAAATGGACTGTCATCCCTGACCCTAGCCACCTCCTCCCTGCATTTGAGGAAGTAGTGATATGTAGTGAGGTGGATCTCATCATTGTGAGGTCATGGGCTCCTGCAATCTGAAATAAATCTAGCCAGGGAGTCTAGATCAGGGTGTAACTCCAAGCAAGAAAAATGGACTGTCATCCCTGACCTTAGCCACCTCCTCCCCGCATTTGAGGAAGTAGGGATATGTAGCAAGGTGGATCTTGTCGTTGTGAGGTCATGGGCTCCTGCAGTGAGGCAGATGATCTTGGCAGTCCAAAGCAAGGTGGATCTTGTCATTGTAAGGTCAGTTCAAGAGGGAATTAGTAATGGGGCGGATGAGCACTCTCCAGATCCAGGCCCTGAATGTCAAGCTTGGAGAGATGAATTAGGTCACATCAAGAGTCTAGATCAGAAAATTGTTTTCAGTAGTCATGTTACAAGTCAGACTTGGCACAGCAAAGTCTGAAAATACTGTGGAAACACTTACAAACTGTGCCCCATTACTGCTTACTAGTACCAATACTAGTACCAACTATGCCCCACTGCTGCGAGTTCTGTGGCAAGGACTTCCCTACAAGGGGAGGTGTCAAGAGACACACAGCTAGTTGTCCTGAATGTAGAAGGGCTTGGGAGTTACCAATTGAAGAGAAAGATACCACTGCACCTACATCAACAGAGAACCCTGAAATTGACAACTTGTCATATACCATACTTCTGATCTCAGATCTGATCAATCCTACTTCCGTCCGGTCCACAGATCCTGTCTGGATCACCCATCCAAAAGTCCCTACTTCTCGCACTCTAACTCCCTTGTGGACATCTGCATCTACCTCCTTTCAGCAATCCTCCTGTCTCTGGTATTCCGGCTGTGTGTTAAGACTGTACTCAAGGGTAGAGAGATCCGAAGGGCTTTGGCCTCAGTTCGTGCACTGTGCCCCTTTCTCGAGTAGTGCCCCTTATTTCAGGGAGGAGTTATTCATCCGAAGACCCGGAAGGAGTTGCATGACGGATCCGGGTGTCTGAAGGTGTCGGATATGATACGTCCGAAGGTTATTCGGAACATAAGGAGAGGACAGAGATTAAGGCTAGTTTCGGAATGAGTTCCTAACTAGAAACTAATGGAGATAGACTATCCGAAGATAGAGTCGGAGATATAGACTATAGGAGTCAATCCTAAGTCTCGGAAGGTGACTTAAAGCGGAAAGTGGCTTAAGTCCGGAGGAGGCAGAATGAGTAGAATCTAAGATGATATTCGAACTAAGGTTCTACGGAGATCTACAAGTGGTTTATATACTGTAAGTATCTAAGACGGATAATCAGCAAGTCCGGGACCGAGGGCTATGTATGAAGTGTAACAGAAGTCTATTAGTTAATGCACAGCGGATCAGTAAGCATGAATCGGAAATGAACACAGGAAACGGATCAGTAACACAGGACGAAAATATAAACAGCCGGAATACCGGAAACAGGAGGAATGACGAAAGGAGATAGACGCAGATATACACAAGGGAGTTAAGGTGCGAGAAGTGAGCACATTCGGATGGGTGGTCCAGGCAGGATCTGTGGACCGGATGGATATGGAATCGATTGGATCTGATCGGATATGGTCGGATCTGAGATTAGAAGTATGGTATATGACACTGTGTATATTTCCTTCCTGCTTATTGATCCATTACCTGTGTCTCATTTCTGACTCGCACTTACTGATCCGCTGTGCATTAACTAATAGACTTCCATTATACATCATACATAGCCCTCAGTCCTGGACTCGTTGATTATCCGTGCTAGTTACTTACAGTATATAAACCACTTGTAAATCTCCATAGAACCTTAGTTCAAATATCATCTTAGATTCTGCTCAATCTATTCCTCTGGACTTGAGTTACTTCCAACTCTGGTCATCTTCCAAGACTTAGGATTGATTCCTATAAGTCTGCATCTCTGACTCTACCTTTGGGTAGTCTACCTCTGTTAGTTTCTAGTTAAGGACTTGTTCCGAGACTAGTCTTATTCCTCGTTTCACCTCCACACTCCGGATAACCTTTGGACGCGTCATATCCGATACCTTTGGACATCTGGATCTGTCACACGATCACTTCCAGATCTTTGTATGTATACCTACCCTCTGAAATAAGGGGCATTACTTGGGAAAGGGGCACAGTGCACGAACTGAGGCCAAAGCCCTTTGGATCTCTTACCCTTTGAGTATGGTCTTAACACAACTCTTTTTCATTTTCCCCACTTTGTCGCTCATGCTCCCTGCCTTCCAATGCTGATGAAGACAACCCAGTGCTAAAAAGTCGGTGGGTGACTATCGAGGATGTTGCTGATGAAGACGAGGTGACAGTAGATAGTGGGCAATATTTCAGGCCATGTCTTGATGCTAGATGGACACTGCAGGAGGGGGAAACTAGTTTTGAAAGTTATCAGAAGTATAAGGAAGGTATGAGTGAGGACAAGTGGGCTCCATTTGACAATGAGTACGTACCCTATTGTGATCATCTCCTCTGCATGATTGACATTAGTTGGCAGGGAAGAATGGGGACTCGCTGAGTGGCTTGTCAAAAGCCTTGGGCAGACTCGTACCAATGATTTTCTAAAGTTACCAATTGTAAGTTTGGCACTGGCAACCAAAAAATTCAGACTGACCGGCATGATAGACACGAAACTGAATGCAACCATTGTTTCACAACAACCGATCATTCCTCAAGAAGGTTGATGAACTCCCACATGGAGCCGCCTGGAGCTGCAAGAAGATTAGTGTTCAGGGAAATAGAACGGACCAAAAAGGCGAGCCATTGCAGGAAGATGTTGAACTTTGGATGCGCAATCCTGTGGAGTGCATCAAAGACCTGATCGGAAATCCTTTGTTCAAGGATCATATGGTGTACACACCTGCACACGCATACAAGGACTCTCCAGGACTTCAGCAAGTAATAGACAATATGTGGACTGCAGATTGGTGGTGTGACAAGCAAGTAAGCACCACATCAAAAAACATCGAAAATGACAAGTGCTGACCTGTGTTGTCCAGAAACAGTTGCCAAAAGGAGTAACAATCGTGCCAGTCATTCTTGCATCAGACAAAACATGTCTGTCACAATTCTGGGGCAACAAATCAGCATATCCTGTGTACCTCTCTATTGGCAACATTGCCAAAGAAAAATGGCGGCAAATGTCAGCATGAGCAACAGTCCTGATTGGTTACTTACCTGCAGGCAAACTCGACTGTTTTACGCTCCCTTGCCAGCTATCAACTATTCCATCACTGCATGTCCCTTCTCCTTCAACCCCTCATTTCTGCAGGTGAAGATGGTGTTGAGATGGTGTGCGCTGACTCATTGATCCAACGAGTCATCTGATCCTTGCGGCATATGTAGCGGACTTTCCAGAGCAGTGTCTGGTTGCATGTTGTAAGGAGAACTGCTGTCCAAAGTGTTTAGTTGCCACAGATGAAAGAGGCAATCCACTGACTTCGCTGATGCAGGATCCTGCACTGATAAAGGAGTTGTTAGAGAAGAGAAAGGCTGGTCACCATCCTGCTGAATTTGATGACTATGGACTACACACCGTCTACACTCCTTTCTGGGCCAATCTCCCACACTCTGATATCTTCCTTGCCTTTACACCTGACCTCCTACACCAACTCCACAAAGGTATCTTCAAGGACCACTTAGTCAAGTGGTGTCTGGATATTGTTGGCGAAGAAGGAATGGACACTCAATTTAAAACAATGCCCGATTATCCTGGTCTTCGGCACTTCAAGAAAGGAATCTCGTCAGTAAAGCAGTGGACAGGGACAGAACATAAAGAGATGCAGCGAGTTTTTCTTGCACTACTTGCTGGTAGCATTCCAAGGTATGTTTTGGGCCACATTACTAAAGCGCTTGTTTTTGACTGTTTACCAGTCAAGTGTTAGTAGTTGCGTGAGCTATTCTAGATTTTTCCTACTATGCACAGCTTCGAGTTCACACAGCTGAATCACTCAATGGTCTGTAAAGTGCTCTGGCAATATTTCATGCCAACAAGGACGTCCTGCAGGAACTCAACATTCACAAGCATTTTAACATTCCCAAGTTACATCAGCTCTCACACTTTGCTCAGTCAGTCCTGCTATTTGGTGCTACTGATGGTTTTAATAGTGAGCTTCCAGAATGACTACACATTGACTTCACCAAGGAAGTGTATCGTGCTAGTAACAAGCGCGACTATGAGGAACAGATGGCCCTATGGCTCCAGCACCAGGAGGCAGTGTTTCTGCATGGTTCCTACCTCAATTGGCTGTTGGAACAGTCTTAGTCCACAAGTAGTGAGCACAGATATGACTCAGACTCAGACTGTGAGACAGAAGGACCTGGTTCTGTCCCTGTCAATGCACTTCCCATCCTCCCTGAGCAGCAAGTGGTCCATGTTCTCGCTAAGATGCCTGCATACCCTCAGCGGTCTGTTCAGCACCTCATCACTGCACATGGTGCAACCATGTTCCTCCCAGCCCTTAAGTTCTTTCTGTGCAACCACATGCCGCCCAGTATCGTTAACCCTGGTCTGCAAGACCGTTTAAAACGTATTTCGACAGGTAGTAATTACTGCTCAGCCTAATCCACTTGTCAGTGAATCACCAAGGCAGTGGTGTGTTAGAGCCACACCTGAAGTGCCTCCTGGATGTGGTCAGAAGCCTGGATCTCCCACTAAGTTTGATATGGCCCTGATGAGCAATGGCATTTGGGCACACACTTTAGAAGGTGAGTGACTATTACTTGGGCTGTCAAAAAATTCATTTTGTTATTGTAATAGGTGTGTGAGTGGCACAGGTTCGCATTATTTTCACTCTGCCTCATCAGTTTGGGATGTACCCCCAAGCCCTAGCTTACATTGAGTGGTTCATGCTACTCAGGGAGCTGGACCCATTGTAAAGATACAACCTAGCTTGGGCTGTAGATAAACCACTGCCTAAACTAGTATGTGAGTCTTGCGCTCCGTCTAGTCTGCTTCACTTGTAAGAACAAGAGCATTCGACCCTAAAGGGGGATGCCTATTAGTATGGTCAGGTTCGAGTCTAACTTATGTGTGAAACAAGCATCATGGTCAGCGGTAAGTTGCTGTGGTCTGCGATGATACTGCCGGAACTAGCATTGTGCGTAGCGGTGCTTCTGTGGTCGAGATAAGGTCAGTAACAGTTGCGTTGAGTGGTGGTCTCAACAGTAGCGGTAAGGTTGCGAGCGGTGCAAGGAAACAGTAAAGAAGTCCGCGGTGCAAGGAAACAGTAAAGAAGTCTGTGGTACTTTCAGTGGTAAAGTAGCGGTGCATGAGAAGTTCAGTCAAAGTAACAGTCAAAAGTCCAGCGGTATGCCAGCGGTAATGGAGAACGAGCGTGATGTATTAACGAGCGATAAGGAAACTTTAAAGACTAAGTCCACTACTGGGTTGATCCAGAGCTAGACAATAATCCTGACCTATAGTACGTGCAATGGTGTAAAATCAGGTACTTGTATCGTACGGGGTATGTGGTGCTTATATCCGAAATTGTATGTACTCGGAATACTCTAGGTGAGATTAGTAGCACTGGGGTGTAGTAACCACCATAAATAAACATAGCGCGAGGCGCTGCGGCACAAGGCAACATGTAATAAGGCTTGCTGTGGAATCAGTGATAACAAACAGAAAACAAACTACGCACCAAATGGAGCTATGCGGACGCAGCAAGGACATGGAAGGACATTGGTATGTGGAACATGGTGCAGCAGTCGGTACGGTGTGTGGTAAGTGTGGGATGCCGCCGGTACTGCTAAAGGGGTAAGACGGCCATAGACAAGTGGTAACTCCTGCAGATGTGAGACGAGTGTCAAAATATGGGGTTTTAAGCCCAGCGCCAATATGTTTGTTACACCGTTCTCTGGCCTGCATCAGGTGTCACATTCAACTTGTCAACTGCACCGGAATGCAGCAGTGATACATGTTGACGAACATCAGGAAATTCACACATTCCTTAACATGCTTAATCAGCTTAACTCACTTATCTCAAAACTTGTTTGCTCTCTCTCACATCATTCACCTGGCATATCTTATATTTTTTGAGTGCGAAATACAATAAAACATGTATATTAATATATCTCAACTTTTTTTTTCTGAATTCATTCACATTGAAATTTTGGACAAGTAGATTCAATTTCACCAAGGCAGTTAAGTGTAAATAAGTCCGCATAAGGGCACGTCAAGGAATGTGTGAATTTCCTGATGAAATCACTCATCCTTGCCATCTTATTCCAAAGATGGAACAATCTGTTGACCGTGGATGGACCAGCACAAATGTCTATGAGTTGGCAAGTGATTTCTACTTGAATACCTATATCGACCTTGATACATTCAGCATGTCCACTATCAATTAGTTTAGTTGCTACTCAGCTACTATTGACTACAAACTTGAATTTGACTATTGTGACTCCAAGCATCCGCTGTAGCCCGTTGTAGCCTCCTGTAGCCCACTGTAGCTCTATATAGTCTGAGTTACAGCTACATCGGGTACATAGAACTATGGTAGCTATGTAGTGCTACATAGCTGTCACCAGGACTCCCACAATTTTTGTTTTTTCCTGATGCCTGGACCGCTGAGTGGAGTTCACACCAGTTCTTTTGATAATGTTCTCGCCACGATTATCATGTGCCAAGCACTATGTGATCAATCCTCATGATCATTCTCGAATTTTGTGATTATCTCCCTCATGAATGAGAATTGATGCATGCTAACAAGGATGAGATCATATGATCCGGCCTGCGCCAAGCCACCTTATCACCCGAATATATTCAATGTCCATGAGAAATATGGTGATGAGCTCATTTGCAACCTCGAGTGTTTGAGCCCCTCGCCATATGGTAATGTGATTAAGAAGACTGCATGATTACTGAGCAGATCATTCAAACATTTCTCGAGGAAAGTGAGGTCTATCTCCGAGACTTGGTCCAGAACCTTGCTAACATCATTTGGACCATCCAACAGTGACTCAAACTTTGAGGTTTCCTCTGTGTCTGCGATCTGCAACATGCAAATTTCTGTACACTTCCGTATCATGTAAGTGATCATGTCTGTCCATCTAAGATAAATCCGAATGTAGCTCTAAAGTCAAAAGTCAACTGGAGATGGAGCAAATAAGGGGAGAGCGGGATTGGATCCCTTTACCACACATACCCTCCGATGCCACTAATTGTAACATAACACGACGAACATTACTGAGGCCCTGGATCGTGCTGTGTCTAGGAAAAAGTGCAGCTCACCGTGCAAAGGCTGCTACCGAGCACGCCACCTGCATAGAGCTCAACAACCCGAAGTACTTCTATGCCACGTGATTAACAAAAGAAGTTCAGTGACGTAATCCCCTTCCCAAGTGTCGACGGCCCCCCAACTCTATAGTTACACACTCAGGCACAAGGCAACCCAGAAATCAGCCTTGTGCAAATGTGCACACACTCACCCTTCGCGCTTTTACGAGTCACTTAACGTCACGCGCGCGCCGAACTTTACGTTCACTATGCCCAGCTTCTACTGCTGTGTATACTTATGCTCCAAGTGAAAAGGCACCTCAGGCATTACTTCTCGGTGTCA
>JABCPU010000273.1:0-90729 GCA_016800925.1 Suillus spraguei
CTCCATCAAAACCAATCGGTTGACCGATCTTGTATTCAAATTCTTTGGTCGACATGGTTGATGATTCTTCTGGTGAGTTATACTTTCTCGGTGCCTACACGCGCTGTCTTGCTGTCCGTTAGGGCTTTCTGCTGTCAGAGGGCTTCTCTTGACAATCTGCTCAGCGTACGCGTACGCTAGTCTGCTGATCTAAGCGATCAGGGTTCAGGGTCGAGGACTGGATAGTCGACGATCAAAATTGACTTTAATCTTTTGTTACGAACTGGGATGGCGTCACCAGCGACAGTGACAAGACACAGGCGGTCTGCTGGGAGTTCTTACAATGTTCAAAAGAGAACAAGGTGAAAGTACAAGGAACGCGTTCCGAGTACGATCAAGGGTTCAGCCTCAAAGACAAGTCTAAGAGGTATCCGCGAGAATAGAGGCTAAGGCTAAGGAGTGCTTAGACTTAGAGACGATTCAAGACGACTTAGGTTGGAGACCTAAGCGAAGGAGATTCCAGGTAAAACCCAGTAAGATTAAAGTAGCGAATCTACTACAAGTACACTGTGCTTAAATAGGCCAATATGTGCGCACAGACCAAGAGAGACGTGGGAATATAAGTGCGTATCCAAAGAAGGAAGGCAACTATAGTACAGATGCGTTGAGCATATGAGTCAGAATCATGTTATGTAATATACAAGGTAAATGAAGTAAGAAAATGAATAGGGGCACGTATGATTGTAACACTTGACTGGAGCGAGGAATACAACGCTGAGTTTGAGCTAGACAAAACCGCACTAATTTGTCTTTCCAGGATACGAGTTCGAAGCACCGAAAACCCCAACAAGACAGTCCCTACGCCATGAGTACCCATCACCATCCGCGATCACACAATCCAACCTTCGAAGTCGCACAAATTTCTAGGAATCATCATCGACGAAAATCTAAACTTCAAGGAGCAGGCGGCCCACGCACTGGCCAAAGGAACGAAGTACGCGCTAGCATGTAGCCGGATGATACATCCGACGAAGGGAATACACGGGAAACTGATGAAAAAACTGTATGAGGGAGTAATCGTCCCGAAGATGTTGTACGCCGCAGATGTGTGGTGCGCAGGTCTAGTAGAAAAGGGGAGGGGGAAAAGGGGGAAAGGGCGAGGAGCAAGAGGCTTCGCCTCGCAGATGGCGCGAGTGCAGAGAATGGCAACCATATCAATTACGGGAGGACTAAGATCAAGTCCCACAGACATGCTAGACGCGCACGCTAATGTACTACCTTTTCAGCAGACTCTTCGAAAAGCGTGCTACAGAGCCACGCTCAGAATGGCGACACTCCCACAGAAACATCCACTAGCCAAGGGAATCAAGAACGCATACGATTACGGCAAAGAGAGAGATTTTAAGGGGAAAAAACGCTATCCATCCCCACTGCATAAGCTGATGTACGAATTCAGGATCAACCCATCGACGGTGGAAAAGATAGACCCAGTCAGACACTACCCCAAGTGGGAGCCGGATGTAGACATCCACATAGCGGAGAAGGCCGAGACAGCAAAGATAGAAGACGGACTCGCCGATGAAAACCTAAGGGCGTACTCAGACGGGTCAATGGTGGATGGGGGAGTTGGAGGAGCAGCAGTGGTCATGAGAGGCAACGAAGTGATAGGAAGCAAGAGGTTTCACTTGGGGAGCGACCGCGAGCATACGGTCTATGAAGCAGAGTTGGTGGGGATGATATTAGCAGTACAACTGCTGAAGGAGACGGGAGGAAGAAGGGGCACCATATCCCTAGGTGTCGACAATCAGGCAGCGATAAGAGCAACCGAAGCTTTCCGCTCACAGCCAGGACACTACCTCATGGACCAATTCCACGATGATCTTAGAAGACTCATCCCTGAGCACGACGAAAGAAAACTCAAAGTCAGATGGACGCCAGGCCATGTAGGGATACCAGGGAATGAAGAGGCAGACACTCACGCGAAACGCGCCGCACGAGGCGAATCATCAGACACACGAGCCCAGCCAAAGTCGCTCCTAACCGAGGAAGGAGAACTCAGAATCCTACCAAGGAGCAAAGCGGCACTAAGACAACACTTCTACGCAAAGATCAAAAAAGAGGCCACCACCATCATGGAGAACTCACCGCGCTACACACTGCTCAAATCAGTCGACACGTCAGCACCATCAAAGAAGTTTGCAAAGAAGATAGAGAAGCTACCGAGACGTCACAGCTCACTGATGTTTCAACTCCGCACGGGACATATAGCGCTCAACAAACACCTCAAACGAATAGCAAAATCTCCAACGGCGCGTTGCCCAGCATGCGAAAACCATGACGAAACGGTACACCACTTCATCCTAGTCTGCCCAGCATACGTGAACCAGAGAGAACAAATGAGGAAAGAAGTCGGAGCAAGACAATGCAAAATCGAGTACCTGCTGAATGAAAGCAAGGGAATGAGAGCAACGTTGACGTACATCGCGCGCACGAGAAGATTGGAACAAACCTTCGGAGATGTAACCCCCCCAGCGGAAAAGGAGAAGGAATAGAGGAAACGCGACAACAAGTCGCACAAATCATATCAAGAGCCTGAAGAAGGCCCTAACGTCCGCGCGCAAGCCAGGACCACTGTATAGCATAGACAACCAAAAAACGGACCAAAGCATATACGAATAGATTAGATGTACAGTAGGTAGTGTCCATCATAGGGCATAGCCCCAACGGACAATAAACAAGGATCAAAAAAAAAAAAAAAAAAAAAAGCAGATCAGTAAGCACAAATTGGAAATGAAACACAGGTAACAGATCAGTGACACAGGATGGAAGTATACACAGCTGGAATTCCAGAAACAGGAGGAATGATGAAAGGAGATAGACGCAGATATACACAAGGGAGTTAGAGTGCGAGAAGTGGGCACATTCGGATGGGTGATCCGGACAAGATTTGTGGACCAGACAGAAATAGAATCGATCGGATCTGATCGGATATGGTTGGATCTGGGATCAGAAGTATGGTACAGTGGCTCAAAAAACTGTCCGCATGTTTTGACATTTTTCACTATCTATGATATTGTGTGAGAATGAACAAATTCCTCAAGGACATACTTATACCACATTGTAGTATGGCTTCAGGGCTTTTATTTGAGCCCTACACCGTGGGAATCGGCGGAGATATGGTGGAGATATAAGGCTTATAAAATGATGACTCATGTGGACAGTTTTTTGAGTGTATATTAAAACTATATAAATCATTATTTATGACACCATAAAAATCATGCCACTATTATATAAATTATAAAGTGGTGTCATTATGTTATTTTATGACTATATCTAACTATATAAACCAGAATATCTCATGTATCATAGTCATAATCACCATGAAAGCCATCTCCTCTGCTCAAAGAGATAATATCCTCTCTCTGTCTTATGCTGGCCTCTCTGCTCGCCAAATTTCCTCTAGAACTGGAGTATGCAAGTCCACTGTGGCCAAGTTCATCAAAGAAAGCCACCCAGACAAGGAAAACTCTTGTGGAGGACGTCCATCCAAGCTTACCTCTACTGACAAAAGGGCTATTATCCAACATATCACTACAGGAAAGGCTGATAATGCTGTCCAAGCCACCCATTATATCAATTCCACCATCACTACCCCTGTCTCTTTACAAACTGTGAGGAATGTTCTCAAGGCAGCTCATCTCAAGGCAGTAACAAAGAAGAAAAAGCCTCTTCTCTCCATCAAACATAGGCAGAGAAGACTAGCCTTTGCCTTAGCTCATCAACACTGGACTGTAGAGGACTGGAAGCGTGTTATATGGTCAGATGAGACCAAAATCAATAGGATTGGGTCAGATGGGAAGGTGTATGTATGGAAAAAGAAGGGAGATGGCCTAACAGACAGAGAGGTTAATGGGACTGTCAAGTTTGGAGGAGGTTCTTTAATGGTATGGGGCTGTATGGGATGGAATGGTGTGGGAATGCTTGCTGAGGTTGAGGGGAAGATGAATGCTGAGCAGTATGTGGACATTTTAAATGACCACTTGCTGCCTAGCTTGGCAGAATCAGGGATTGATGAAGAAGATATCATTTTCCAACAGGATAATGATCCCAAGCACACATCCAGAAGAGCTAGGGAATGGTTTGAAGAACATAACATCAATGTTCTTGACTGGCCAGCACAGTCTCCTGATGTCAATGTCATTGAACATCTCTGGGGAACACTCAAGAAAAAGCTTCAAGCCTATGAAAACCCCCCTAAAGGAGTATGGGAGCTTTGGGAGAGAGTAGCAGTGGAATGGGGGAAGATCACAGCTGAGGATTGCCAGAAATTAATTGAGAGTATGCCTAGAAGGATAGAGGCAGTAATTAAAGCCAAGGGAGGTCATACAAAATACTAGAATACCTGGTTATTACTGTAAAATACTTGAGTCAAAAAACTGTCCGCATGAGTCACCATTTTGTGAGCCTTGTATCTCCACCATATCTCCACCGATTCCCACGGTGTAGGGCTCAAATGAAAGCCCTGAAGCCATACTACAATGTGGTATAAGCATGTTTTTGAGGCATTTGTTTGTTCTCACACAATATTATAGATAGTGAAAAATGCCAAAACATGCGGACAGTTTTTTGAGCCACTGTATATGACAGTATCCCCCCGTTAGGGCCGAACCCCTAAGGCACAGGAAGCATCGATCTAAATCAGACAAGATTAATGTGGGACAATGGGGAAGTTTGATGGTTGTAGTGCTGAGTCTGTAATCCGACAGATATATGGACGTCAGACATCCGAAGTGATTCCTACCCCCACTTCATATCCCTGTTAACAAACTTGCTTTAAAACATGTCTGGAAAGAAATACAATGCCCCTAAGTCTGCTGCCGACATTGTGGCGGATCTGGAACAGCAACTGGCTGCTGCTAAGGCTGCAGCAGAAGCCGAGGCGGAACAGAAGCAGAAAGAGGCGGAGGAGCGGAAAAGGCAGGAGGAGTTGAAGCAGATTGAGTTGGCGGAGATCCGGAGGGAAATGGAGGAAAAGAGATGGAGGGCTCTGATTGAGGCTCGGGTGAGTGATGTGGACTCTTCCAGATCCGGATCCTAATGGATTGGCAAGGCCAAGGCTACTCCTACATCCGGAGCAAAGGATGGGTACTGCTCCCGTTGTGTCACTAAGGACCGGATGTGTCAGTGGGGTGATGCTGAGAAGAATCCCTTGGTGAGTCATCTGAAAACCTTCGGATCCGCTGATTTTGACGTTTTGTAGATTAAGTCCTGTGATGTCTGCCGGAAGGACAAGGCCACTTGTCCTGGAAGGCCCAGATTCGTCAAGGGGCCCAAGGGCCGGAAGAGGCAGCATCCTGCTGGTACTCCGTCTCTGAAGGGCAAAGGCAAGCACCATCAGAGGAGCCCTACTCCGGATGTGGCGGATGCGGATGTTTTCTCTAATCTGGTGACTATTGAAGGTATGGATGAGGATGTTGTTGAATACGATGATCAGGCTTCAGCCAAACAGTCTTATCCCTTGAACCAGTGACGATGCGAGTGCCGTCCGGCGAGAACGAAACCGACAAAACTGATTCAGTGTGCCCCCACAAGGGCTCACCCACTGACTGCCCCGTTGCAGCATCCCACAGCCGAACAGTCTTATCCTTTGAACCAGTGACGATGCGAGTGCCGTCCGGCGAGAACGAGACCGAATTAACTGAATCAGTGTGCCCCCGCAAGGGCCCACCGACTGGCTGGCCCGTCGCAGCATCCCACAGCCGAACAGTCTTATCCGAAGAACCACTGACAATGCGAGTGCCGTCCGGGGAGAATGAGACCGACCAAACTTCATCAGTGTGCCCCTGCAAGGGCTCACCGACTGGCTGCCCCGTTGCAGCATCCCACAGCCGAACAGTCTTATCCGAAGAACCAGTGACGATGCGAGTGCCATCCGGTGAGAATGAGACCGACCAAACTTTATCAGTGTGCCCGTTGAGCACGGTCAGAGCAACCGGCCAGTTCATTTCACGTCCGAATGCAATACGAATGGTATTTGGAAACCGTGCAGAAAACGTTCTCGATAGCGGACAGTTGGAAGGCGAGAATGGGAGTGCTGAGACATACAGATGCGGTGTGCTGTGTAAAATCATGCCCCCGAAGACTTGAATGAACCTCTGTACGTCCATGACAGTCGAGGAGACGTCTTTGAATTCGGAATGGACCTGTGGTTGCCCATGAGCGCTTCATCTGGCACCTAGTAGCAGTGTGCTCACCTTCAGCCACTGGGCAATGGGCGGAAGGGCAGCAACTGCACCGCTGAGCGCATTGATCAAGGCGAGTAACTCCAGCCAGAAAAACACCCGTTCGTTGTCGAAAAACGACCTCATTTCTTTCGCAAGCACCTTATCGAAGACTGTGCTTCGTACGTGCGAAGTCCAAAAGCGAGACGAATATGATAGATGCGGAGAGATGCATTTTTGGACTCGTTCTTGCAGCCCGGGATCTTCGCTATTAGGCAGATATGACAATTTTAAATCACAGATATTGAAACGAAGACCGTCTTCCATCACTCGAAGTGATGCGAAAGCAAGGTCGTGTTGCGCCTTTGACAGGTCGATGAAAAACTCTCTACTGGATTGTGCGTCTGTTAGGAAATCGCGGAAGGATGCGTGAAGGGGTCGGATTGGGGAATCTGGGTTGGTGGTGCCGCTCAAGAGGGAGCCCATGCGTTTAACCACATCCTCTGAGTTGAAATGGTCTTCTTGCATTGGAAAATGGCCCCTCATGGCGTTCAGGGAAGCTAAAGGGAGTGGCTCGGCTGTGCCTAGTATTTGTCCCATCACCGAGCGAAATCTCGCTAGTTTAGTCGAACGCAGTTTCTGCGATTGTGGAGAAGTACCACTGGGTATCATATCTGTCAAAATCAGTTTATACATGCTGTGCAACAGCTCAGCAGAGTCGCGTGACACCACAGTATTGTAGCATTCCGTTCGAGATAGTCCCAACTGGGATTCTTTGATGTATCCGCATGCGAGACGCGCCCACTCGAAAAGTCCATCGGCTTTCTCAGCGAGGACTCCAAACTCTTTGTCTTGAAAACCCAACCCTTGCAACTCCTTGGATACATAAGTACGGATGTCGCGCTCTACGAATGCTGGTAGAATATCATCCATAGAGATCTGTCGAATATGCTGAACACCGTCAAACTCTTGTTCGATGTCATCAAGCGGGCGAGAGGTCACGATGAACCGGAAATTGCCTGGGAGGTCTGTTATTTTATGAACGGCGGTGTTTGGATGCTTGCCAGCTAGAATACGGAGGAGGTCTCTCCGTGTCTGTACTCCACCGCTCTCGTCCAGTGCATCGATCACGATGGCGATGGGTTCCTCGGTTGATTTCTCCAGTGGTTCGATAAGAAGCTTCTGCCACTGCTGGACGATATCTGCTGTCTTCTTGAGTGCATTGTCGGTCTTAACTGCATCTGCTAATTCCTTCCTCATCTCCGGATCACGGTCAGCCAAGTCGCGCGCAATCGTGGAAAAGATCTTTTCATGCCGACGGTCTGCTTCTCGCTGCCGGTCAAAGCAGTAACACGAACCAAGCCCTCCCACATCTTTGCACCACTTAGCAATGGTATGGGCGATGGCTGATTTGCCCTTGCCTGCAGGGCCAGATAACCATAGCACGCGTGGAACGTTGTCTCCAGTGCTGTAGACCCAGTCTGTGATCTCGGAAAGGGTTTCCTTGCGCGTCCCCTGAAGACACTCTTTTGTGGTATCTAGTCCTGCGCCCTCTGCATAGGTCATACCGCTGAGGTCCAATATTTCTTCTAAAAAGGTGTGAATAAATTTCAAGTCACAAGGACCTCCGAACCCTTACCCATATGATGGACGCGTGTGGCTACGTCGCGAGTAACCTGGTCCCGAAAATTTTGCATGAGCCTATCGAATACGTCATTGTACCTTTGGATCGTGTTTGTTGTTTCCGAGAAGACGTTCTTCCCGAGTCTAGTCCCTGTGACGATAGTAGACGCTTGAAACGGTAGAGAACCACAACGACTTGTTAAGACTCACAAAAGTTCTTTGTTTCCGAATAACTTTTGATAAAATTGGCGCATTCGCGGGTCTGCTGAGAAATCTTTGCAAGGATAGCGCGCATCGACGAGATTTGGTGAAGCATGTCATCTTGTGTGATGAAACTATAAACTTCAGATATCTTCTTGAGAAGTTCAAGGACCACTTCGTCGCGATCCGCTTGAGCTAGAATTATCTGCAAAAACGATTGCTGAGTGCCGGTGGGAGATAGGGAGAAACAAACTTACCTTGGCTGCACAAGACAACACGCCCAGTGCCATCTTTGCATACGGATGCACCTGTGGAACAAGATTAGTTCAGTTCTTGTCGAGAGGAGTGTCCGTACATCTGCCAGCTGCCCGATAAAATTGTCGAATATCCTGAGGGGTTTGAGATATGTATCCTGGAAATTGTCAACAATATCGAGATCCAGTTGTGTGTTTTGGCCAACAGAAACCATGGTTATTGCAGGTCCGGAAAGTGGATGCATGCGCTTTACAGCCTCTTGAGTATTCTGAAGTGTCGATTGGGTATCAGTCTCCACTTCCACACCGGACGGAGCCGCCTGCACCTGTGTGACCACCGAAAATTAGAAAAGGCACAAAGACTGGAGGACAAGTACGAGAACCTACATACCTCGAGATTCATTGTTGATGAAGCACGTTCATTCTGGGGAACAGGGCTGCGGTTGAGGGAACCCTTCGAGCGCTTATGCCATTCTTAGTCGTAATCCAGAACAGTCATTACGCATGCTTGTGGACTCACCGAGATCCTTGACTTTTTCGCAACGTTCTTAACCTTCTCCAGAAACCGACAGACTCTGCCACGGGGTTGGTGCTACATAGACGAAGGATGCATTGATGTCAATATTTAGAGTGAAATGAATTATGTGATCCTCATAAGCCACGTACTAAGCTTCCACCAGCTATTGCTCCGCTAGTTGTGTGGGTTTTTTGAGGTGAATCCCTTTGAGTTGGTGAGTTAACTTTCCTCATTGTGACTAGCCGTCAGTGAGAATCAGAATCAGTAGGAAGGATACTACAGCTTTTAGATAACCAACAGGCCTTACTGGTACTTATTCGGTCTAAATTATCTAATCGTCCAATCGGTAACAAAATCGGTGCTCAGGCACCAAATCCCCGGCTCCATTGTTGACCTTTCCCACTCAAACATGGCCAAGCGCCTTATATTCGAATATAAAACATACTAAAACCCCGAATCGCCTATCACCACGCTAAGAACACGTCAACCACACTGTTCAACCAGAACCTGAAAACCCAGAACCTGAAACCCCTCCATCAGCCATTGGGGCTTTTGGTAAGAGACCGAAACAGACACTCAAACTAGAACCAGAAACCATATGATGTCCTACACCTTCCCTGACACACAGGAGGCTCCAGTTGGCGTCTGCATAGAGAGACCGTGTGCAGCACAGGGAGACTGAGAAAGCCATACGAGAAGTTCAGTCAGCGTACAGTTGATGATAACATCCAGCACTGCCAGCATAAAGTCGGGACTCGGCAGTGGGCACTGTGTGTATTAAAACTCCGTCACGGCACCGTGACTCCTGCACTTTCACTCAATTCTGCTTCAGTCGTGGTCGTTCAACCTCGTAGTGAGTTGTATCAGAACGAGGACAATATCTATGTTAAGAATTTTGTATTTAAGAAATGTAACTTTTGTAAAAGTGCCGACTTCTGTGGGATGCCAATTGCAGTGGAATGGATGCCAAGCGATGCATGTGCATGATCATGAGGCCCGCAGGCGTGTCTAAGGTATATATATAGGCTTTGCAGCAACTTCTCGTTTACTCCTGGCGTCTAGATATCAAGGTCTTCCGGACTTCCGTATTCGATATGAAAAACACCAATGACCATTATATAACAAGAAAAAAATTGCAGCATATCCCAACTTTGCAACGTTAACCTCATCACAAATCAATCGACCCACGGTCAGCACCTCGACTATTAGTCTAATTTAGGTATATTCATTATCTAACAGTACTGCGTCTCTTTTCGTCCTAAAAGAATTAGGCATCGTACACTGTGGTCGTCCACAGGCAGTAATAAAGTCATTGACCAGGCATTCTGAGCGCCGCAACGCGGAAATCATCCTAATAGCTGGGAATTGGGGACCTCATCCTCTGCTATGACTGCTAAGGTGCGCCGTTCGACTGACGCTCTTTGAGCACTCAAACTTCACAAGTGGAACATGTAGCGTAATAGCTATCTCTGTGGCCCATGCAATGCAGATTACTTGGCCTTCAGTGAGCAATGCTTCCTGGAATGGCTCTTCACTCTAGCGACGGCTCAATCCACGCATAGAAATGGCGTCACTGCGCATTCCACCTCAAATACCAGCTGAACAAGAAATTGTGCCACTCGTTGCCGGCTGAGAATTTGGACCCATTACTAACGTCGACATGCTTCGCAGAGGGTTCAGAGGAGGCAAAGATTATGGTCATTGGCCGATGCTAACTACTAGTATATGTCCCTGGCGATGAATCAAAAACGAAGGAATAGTCATGAATCCGTGCAACTTGATCTCGGAAGCGGTTGTATAAACCTGAGGAACGCTTGGATAGGCTAGTACGCCAGTAAGCTTTGGCAATGGTCACGTCAATGTTCGTCAGTGCATCGTCACGACCGGATCGAAGTACCGAACTCAGCTCATCAGTCCTTGTTGCGAGTTTGCTTCACAAGGTGACATGTTCCACACCGGATCTCCGGTAGACTGCCTGATCTTATTAGGTGACATGTATACTACTGAATTCTCCTACATAAAGAACAGCAAGTATGCCGTCATTCAGATGATTGCTGCAGTGGATTTCCAGATTGCGTGAGTATGAGTACTAGTCTGTACTTGACGAAATAACTCAGTAGCGTGTAGATGGGTTTTTTGTGCACCTAGACGGTAGGGGGCAGAAATATTATTTTGGGACAAGTTCCGCCAAAAGAAACGGCAGAACGGCAATTGCCGAAATCGGCAGATTTTTTTTGAGTGTTTTCGTGTGTTCTAGAAGAGTAGTTCAAGATTTGCTCCGGCGAATTGTATGGGAGGGTTGCAAGTTGCATGATGGTGAGGAGCGAACCAATCGAACCGCTGTATCCCGGAAACATCCGAATTGGCCCAACAGACCAGGCCACGATCTCACTAGATCTGAAAGTTCGCATACACGACGCAGACTTCCATTCTTTAGTTTGATTCTTACAAAGGAACAATCGTGCGTCCATGAACACGTCATCTATAGTGAGTCCAATTACAGCTATTTTCATATCGATAGACCAAAATCTGTAAAACACATATAGCCGCTTTTGTTTATTGTTGGAACGGAAACCAAACAGAGGCGCGCACGCTAGCTACTTTTGTAACTTGCTTGTGGAATACTGGCACAATGACTGCCGACCATCATCAACATGCACGGAAATCATCGACATATACCAGATACTGCGAGGGGGAGACAACTCGCATGGGAAGGAATTTCACGTGTGTCAAGCATGTCATCATTGCATTTGTTCATGGCGGTTTTTGTGAGTTTTTTTGACCCTTGCTTTGTTCTATATATATGTTTTGCCTCGTTATTTTAAGTTATGTCACTCACAATGCATGCACATAGAGGAGCTGTAGATACGTATCTTAGCACGGTAGTTGAGTATGCGTTCGCTGCAGGACAACACTCAGTGAATTCCTCAGTTTTAGATGACTATCAATATTCGATGGAAGGCTATAGCGTGTCCGTGATAAAACCCACACAATATTGATGAAAATGCTGAATTCGAGATCAGCCTACTTCTAAGACGGTCGTGGTTTTCGTTTGCTTTCGATCCCAGACCTTCGTGATTGGTTCCTCGTTCCTCACCGTCACACAACCCTTTCATACTATCGACCGGAGCACACAAACAAGAACTACACGCCAGTGAGTTATTTTGTCAAGCACCTATTATTCATACTCACACAATCCGGCTTATCAGGACAGTAGCAATCATCTGAATGACTGCAGAAAACAGGACAAGCGTTGGTGGTAGATATTAAAGCGGCAGCAACAACTGCGAGGACGAAGGCGAAACGCATTTTTGGTGAAGTGATACTGGTATCGGACTCAGATAAATCCAAGGGAAAAGTAGAAGATGCCTCGCCTTTATACTTGTTGTAGGAGAACTCAGTTCACCCGAAATCCCTTTTTAAACATGCAATTTCGGCCGATGCAGCTACAAGCAAGGTCTGTTGGCAATCTAGCGTGGAACTAGGTATCACCTACCGGAGCAAGGTTAATGGCATCAAGATATTGGTATTGCTACTTATCTTGTGAAGTAATACCAACCGGCGGCGATTCGGTGTGGAACGGAATACCTCCTTGCGAAGCTAACAAAGACTAATAGGGACAAGTACATGTGATGTAGCAGTCCGTCACGCACTAGCAACTATGTTGATGGCCAGAGAAGTGTTCTATATTCAGATTTATACCACTCCCAGATCAAGGTGCATTACCGTTCCTTCGTTATCTATTCATTCTATGAACACATACCACGTATCCCCTTTCGAACAGCATGTCTGCAATTTCAGCGGATTACGAACTAAGATCACAGCTAATTCAGTTAGGACAAAAAGAGACACTGTTAGATAGATTGAAAATACACCTTAAGTTAGACTGACACCCTTGGGTCAATGATGGGAAGGAGTGTGTTAAGATTAGTGATGAGACTACAGAGGTACGATATGTTGCGATTCTCGAATTTTTTTCTCGTTAATGACCATTGGTGTTTTTTATAGAATATGGGAGTCCTGGAAGTTATGGTAAAGTGTCGAAGATATCGATCTCGTGCGTAGAGCTAGTCAATTGCATGAGTGATGGTGGAGAATCTAATTGACGATGTTCTTGCTTTGCCATGTCACAAAGCTCGATGATAACGAAGCAACCGTGCCATAACGAGCCTCTGACAGGGACCTCAAAGGCCTGAACGTTAACACCAGGTCAGAGGCTGTCAGAGGGGTATTATAAAAAAGCTCGTACCTAGCTAGTCTCTAGACTCGTGGCAGGGCGACAATGTTGGATCGTGAACGGGTCACGTGGATTCGGGTACCTGACTGACGGGAGTGCATCTATGTAGGACACACTTGAAGGGAGCATCAGCCTCGATAAGAGAGTAGGTGCGACGAGGAGAGTGTATGCTAATTACATGAGGTTAGTATAGCCGACCTAGAACAGACATGATATCTATATAGTTCTAGATCTTCCAGATGCATTGATGGAAGGAGGGAGGGAAATGAGATTCATGCCGTAACAACGTGGTACAATGGAGCAAACAATACATAGAGCCTATGTATTATGGGCAGAATTCGGTTCTATTCACGACACGTCGACGGCAGCACAAAGTATGCTCCTCGTTAACTTCAAACACCACTGACAGTCCATCTTCCTGAGCGTAGTGTCTTGCACAATGAGGGCTTGGTTGCACGACAAGGTCACCTGCAGTCGGTGATGACCACCACCATGTGCAGCTGGTCGCAGGTCAGTGCGTGCGGTACGATTCCAGGGTCCGGTCCAAGTTAGGACGAAGGAGTAGCCATGAATCCGTACAACTTGATCTGAGAAACGGTTGTATAAACCTGAATGTAGAATATATAGGAACGCTTGAATAGGCTAGTGCGTCAGTAAGCTTTGGCAGTGGCCGCATCAAAGTTCGTCAGTGCAACGTCACGATCGCACCGAAATACTAAACTTAGCTTATCAGTCCTTGTTGCGAATTTACTTCACAAGGTGACACGTTCCATACCGGATTTCCGGTAGAGATTGCCTGACCTTATTAGGTGACAATATACTTGACTCTGACTTTACGTCTAAACCTGGTATCTTGTCCGGATTGCCAATAGACCTGTTTCTTAGCTCAGCAATCTGCTGGAATTGCAGATATATACCAGTTCGAAAGGGGACACTGAGTATGTGTTCCCAGGATGAATAAAAGATAACGAAGGAATAGTGATGAACCCGTGCAACTTGATCTGCGAGTCATATAAATCTGAATGTACCCTGAGACACTTGCTCTAGCGCGTCAAAATAACTGCTAGTGCGCCCCGACGGACTGCTACATCACATGTGCCTGTCGTATTCAAAATGTGGCCCCTATTCCAAGTAACAAGTGAACTTAACTTACTACTCTTCGTTGAGATATCTTGTTCCATGCAAAATCGCCGCCGGTTGACATTACTTCACACAATAAATCTTATCAAGTGGTAATATCATGATGCAACCAACCTTGCTCTGGTACGTGATAACGATAACTCATTCCACGCCAAATTGCCAACAGACTTTGCTTGACAAGGTAGCTGGACATCAGCTGAAATTGAACGTTTATCAATTCAAAAGGGTATTTCAGGTGAACTGAGTTCTCCAAGTATAAAGGCGAGGCATTTTCTGCTTTTCCCTTAGATTTATCTGAGCTCAATACCATTATCACATCCTCACCAAGAATGCGTTTCGCCTTTGTCCTCGCCATCGTTACTGCTGCTTTAATATCTATCGCTAACGCTGCGGCTGGCAGTGACTGTGTTTTCTGCCGTCATGAAGATGATTGCTGCAATGAATTGCCGGATTATGTGAGTATGAGTAGTCTATAGTTGAGGAAACAAACTAGCGTGTAGGTCTTGTTTGTGTGCACCACCTAGACGGTAGAGGATGAAAGTATTTTTGCGCAAGTTCTGCCAAAAGAAACGGCAGAACGGTAATTGGGAAAATCGGCAGAATTGTTTTGAGTGTTTTTGCGTGTTCTAGAGTGGTTCAAGATTTGCTCCGGCGAATTGTGTGAGAGGGTTGACGTTGCGGGACGGTGAGGAGGAACTAATATTGATATATAATGACTAGACAAACGTCAATCCTGAGTCGTGGATAACGGACTAAACATTAGTATGTACCTAGACAAACATCAATCTATCGTAGTTGAGTCAGTGTCTAGGTATCATACAACGAAACACAAAACATACCCTCAGTCGTGGATGACGGACTGAGGAAAGACACGAGACGAAACGGCTATATAATTTGTCCATGGACTTCGTTGCGTTGTCACGTGTGTATCCTGTGATACAGCCATCTAAACTGAGAAAAACTGATGAATTCCATGAACCATGTTTTCTGTACTGCAGTGAACGCCCTCATATCTACCATGCTAAGATGCGTATCTACAACTCCTCTTGATGTGCGTGCATTGTAAGTGACATAACTTAAGATAACGAGGCAAAACAAATATACATAACAAAGCAAGGGTCAAAAAAATCAAAGGAAAAAAGCCGCCACCAACAAATGCAATGATAACATGCTTGACATACGTGAAATTCCATCCCATGCGCGTCGTCTCCCTTTCTTCCATTTCTTGTCGTTACTTCTTAAACTCTCCGGATAGTGGCACTCTTCCCAAGCATGCTCGAACTTCCGGTCATGCTGGGCAGTTTTGACTTTGGCACGCTAATAGTGGGTGCTGGAAGTCTAGATGAAGGTAGCGCTCCGCCTGTGGGACGGGGAAGCCCAGAAGCCATGCCTACAGTTGCAAAGCGCGATGGTGGTCGCAGACTCTTTGATACAGCAGCAGTATTAGACACGGTTGGTATCTTCACTGACGGGGCCCTGCTAAGCGATGACACCGTAGGCTTCAGCAACCTTGATTTGAGTGTCCCGCTAGGTGGTTTAATGGCCTGTGCAGGTTGGGAAGGCGCGTACATTTCAAGGGGTGAACGGGGAGGCTCGGTAGCTTTTGTGCGCAGACCGAGGACGCTCGTAAGTTTGCCCTTCATACCCAGCGTAGGCTGCACACCCTGTTCAGGCTTGCAAAATATATTCGCCTTCAGGCCGGCAGGCATCAGCCCGGGAGGAGGGCGGCGCACACCCGTTAGTATTGGTTTATGGATCGGTGCAGGTAGTACATTCGGTGCCACCTCCTCCTCAGCGCTACTTCCTGCAGACGACGAGCCCGCACTAGACATGGAAGTTGTCCTGTCATGTGCTTTAGGCCGTTTCACAATGCGGAGCGCTTGTACTGGGGCTGCGGGAACTGGTGGAACGAATGCCTGCGAAACCCTGGGTGGTGTCGCTGCTGGCAATGCAGGAGAAGGGATCGGGGATAAAGGTGCAGACGCCTTCGACGACTCAGAGACTTCACGCTCGGCTGCAGCAAGCATGACTGGCCGGGGGGAGGGCGACGACAATTTCATCCCCGGAGAGAGGCTGCTTCGTCTTGCCGTCAATCTTACGGCTGGGGGAGCTGATGTAACGGCATCAAAAAAGTGAAAAAAGTGAAAAACACGAACGCACCATTCGCAGCAACAACAGAAGGTGATAGCTGGGGTTTCGAACTGGACCCAGATTGAGGTGCTTCCAGTGGCAAGATTGAATATAAAATATATCTAACAAGAGAACCCCACTCACATGGAGAGCCACTAACGTCTGTGATCACTTCACCCTTCTCCTCAATTCGCTTTGCGAGGGCTTCCATCATCTCTTCCTCTGCATGCAAGTCGAAATCATCGATGTCAATTGCAAACGCATCACCGCCAAAGAACGAGATCCTGTCATTTAGAAGATCGAAAGACGCGTCAGGACAATTTAGTTGGAGGTTGAACGAAGAGTGCAGATCCACAGAGTTCCGGCGCGGATTAAATGACGGCGAAGATGTTGTGTGTGCTCGAGCACGTAAACGAGGACGTGCGGTTGGGGCAGTTAACGTGTCGTGTGAAGAAGCTGACTGGGTCTGATCTTTGGAAGGGGGTGACAATGGCAGGTCAGATGAAGTTAGCGTTGATGCTGAAATGTGTGTGTGCGTGAGGAGGGCGGTCGACGGTGACGGTGATAGTTCTGCTGTAGATGAACCCAAATTTGCTTCTCTCGACACAACGATAGTAGGAGTAGTGTGTTCAGGAATGCTCCCTACCGATGGCGCATTTTTATCTGTGAAGTTGATAGCATTAATCACAGAAGCTAGTGGTGAGCCAGCCGGTGCCAAGGTAGCCTGACTCGCGCGAACCGCTGTCACTGGTGAGGAGTAACGTTCCACGCCAGAATTCGGAGTTTCTGGGGAAGCCAAGGCAAGCTTTACTACTTTGCGCGGAACGGGTGTGGCATCCATAGAGATATCGGCAAGAGGAGTGCGCTGAACATGAAGAGTAGGAGTCTCCTCTGACAGTGGTGTTTGCGCGGAATTGTGGCGATTATGTGTCTGTCTCGGAGGACTGTTCATCGGCGTGGCCAGCGAGTCCTGTTCATCCATATCCATACTTTCATGAACAAGCGACGCATTATCGACGTCATCTTCGGCCTCTTCTTCAATAGTAAGCCCATTAAGAAGATCGGCGGTTTCATCCATGATAGTCGTGTCACCGACATCAACTAGGCGAGTTCTAAGAACTACTGGAGAGTAGTACTTGCTTTGCGTCTTGTAAGTGCGGTTAAAGAATGCTGTCATCGTGAGCTTGTCGGATTCGTAGTAGGATTCGTGGCTGGGCTCTGCGTTTTCCTTGTCAGATCCAGAGAGCGAGTCTGGCGTTGTGACTTCGCTCCTTGGAGTCGCGTTGAGCGGATCAAAGATGTTGAGAACGCTGTATCTCGGACGGCTCATCGTGGTACAAAGTGGAGAGTGAAGAACAGCAGTCGTTCAGAGTCCACCCGAACCAACACTCCGTGACAAACGCGTGACACGTTGCGTTTTAAGTCACGTTTTTTTCTAACGCGGTCACGTGTCCGGCAACGATAAACTGTTACTTACTACAATGCCTCTCACTCGATCCTGCAATTCGTTGAGCTCGGTTCCTGCGTGAAATACGCCACCCACTTTCCACTTGTATTCGATGGAACACAGTGGAAACATTTTTGTTTCAGCATTATTATACAGTATTCAAGATTACAAACACTTTGACGTGACGCACTCGTGCGTTATGCATAGATGTAAGGAACACTGATCAAAACCTGATTTACCTCAGAAATGCTTTCGGTATGCAGGAGTCTAAACTTCTGCCTTCTTCCATCGTCAATGTCCCCTGCCCCGAACTTGTGTCCGATGAAGACTTTGAATCCAAGTCCACATGAATGTTCTTTGTGAATTGTACAGAACTGATTTTGGAAATATCGATTTCGCGGACTGTCTGTGGCTTCAGGTAGGACTCCCGGGCAATGAAGCTGAATGAGCTATCAGACTGTGTTATGTTCTTTCACCGTAAAGGACGACTCACTTGGCGAGAAGACATGTAGCATACACTACAATGCCAGGTCAGAACATTCGATGTACTTGAGCGATAACAAAAGATTCTCACAGCATCCCATAGGAAAGCACGTATACAAATGTTTGGTGACGAAACTGAAGACTGCCCACTGCATCTTTGTTAGAGCAATAATTTAAAAGTGACAACGATAAAAGCATTCACAATTCCAAGAGCGCTGAGTGCCGCCACGCTGCGCAAGGTGTAAGTACACATCCGTCGTCAATGTTAATGGACTAACGTTGTAACCAAACCCGTCTGCGAGCAAAAGATTATGATTTTCGTAATCATTAGGTTGGTTCTAGTCATCAAAAAGGTGAATTTGGCGCTCATTCGGTGCCTCAACTTATCAATCACCTTGACGACTCAGTTCTATTACTGTGAAGAATGTAGGCCAAAGTACCGGCGATAAGAGTATCGCCAATTGCTGAGCAACCAATCGAGAGCGGGGGGGACCACTTAACCCTTGTGAGTTACATCCTACTGGACGGGAGAACGAACTTACAAGAGCCATTGTATAGTAAGTATTATCATCTAGTTTGAAGCTGTCTCCGTGTGATAAATGCCTGGCAGCGCGATATTGGGGATCAGACCTACATGATGCAGAGAGCCTTGAGAAAACCAAAAACTATTTCCCTTCGTTAAGTGACGACTCTCCGTTGCAGAATAAATTACTGCACCTTGCTCCATGAAACAGAATGCAATCTGATTGGCACAATTAATCATCTTTTCCGAGGCAGTCAAAGTAGTCCCTACCAGAACAAATGACATTCTCC
Organism: Suillus spraguei; assembly: GCA_016800925.1. Classification (NCBI taxonomy): domain Eukaryota; kingdom Fungi; phylum Basidiomycota; class Agaricomycetes; order Boletales; family Suillaceae; genus Suillus; species Suillus spraguei. The sequence continues at coordinate 19,046 of JABCPU010000273.1, forward strand.
GTCTATCATAGAGACTCTTTTCAACTTCATACGCGCATTAGAGAAAAGCACAACAGCGGTATCTTGGTGATACGTACGTCTGCAAACCCTACAAATGAAAATGCCATGCACAAGAGATGTTGTCAAGGTCTGTGGAACGACAGTGAGCTTAAAGTCAGGAACAGGAAAAGACAGCTCTGACACATAATCCAATGTAAATTGCCCAATCTCTATCATTCTGTCAGTAAGAGTATAGATGAGTCGCCGATGATACTAACATCGACATACGGCTAACGAATTGGGGGAAATCCTCGACATTCATTGAATGAGCAATCGCGACCCGAGAAGTGAGGGCCCTAGATGGAATTACAGTGTCGTGCAAACTTATTTTCAACATGGACTCACATCTGAGCAACTTGCAACGACCTGTAAAGCGACGTCAGTCCTCACGTCATATGTACCACCGAAGAGATTTACCAGATGATAGCAACCTGTTCCGCGTTATCAGCCGTCAGTTTGTGGGATGAGATCTAATTCTCACCAGAAGTTTGCTCTGTAAGTTTTCTTGAGATCGGATGGTATTCCTCCTAAAATAGATCCAGACTTGTGCAGTCAAAATCAAGAAAACACTATTGTCCGTCATCATCATCAGATGGTCGCTGATATGGGTCTCGATCAAACAATCCTACATCAATGATATACCAAGACCAGTCATCAGGGACGCCATGCTTTCGCTGTATGCCGCTGTAGCCATAGAATTCAGCTTCTCAGGTTATGAAGCTTAAGGATGAGACGTAGATGGGGATCAAAGGAAGAAGAATGATTGTACTATATATCTTTGTTTCCTGTCCCGTTATCACCGGGAATTGGAAAGGCCGGTGAATATTCCACCAGACTACAAGAAGCCTTCATTATCTACTATCGGGGCCGGCAACCACGGTCAAGACTCAAATGGTACTGACACGAGTAAGAGTTACGGCTCCTACGGCAGGTTGTGTATACGTGATAATGGACTCGTGACAAGTCCATCTACAAGGCAAACCGTCCTATCGACGTTTCGCCTCACATAGACGCACTGCTCACCGGTCACAAGTCTAATGTCATGAAGTGGTGAAGTTTGAATTGTGGCTGTGCTGTCATTCTCCAGATTCGTCACATAGATTGTTTTCTAAGCGAGTCCGAGGAACGAGGACGAACATAGAATGTCGTCTATGCAGCAGATGTCCTTTTTGGGACATCTCTTCTTTGCTCCGTACCACTACGCAAACTCTCAGTACTCGTCGACTCTTAGTCGTCTTACTCGTTCTTTCGCCTTCTTTCACACAACAATAAGCCCTTTTTAATTACAAAGTACTCTTAAAAAATGCCTCGACTATCCAGCGACCCGAATCTGAGTATCTGTCCGGACTACGCTGAAGAGGTTTACGCCGACGCTCGGCTTCAACTTACCAACCAAAACATTGACGAAGATCAAGCCATCCTAATCCTAAGGAACATATGGTTAGCTAGTAACAACGCCGACAAGGCCCAGTGGCAGAACCAGGTAGAAGAGGACATAGAGCGGCGCCAACACTTAGAGCGTCTCCGCGAAGAAGAGCAGGAAAGACAGGATCAAGACCGTATCGACGAAGACGAAGCTGCACGCAAAGAGGACAGAAAGAAAAACAAATTTAAGTACACCTCCATTCCCGGTCTTGACGTTCCTATGAAACCTGTCATTATCCCATCCGCTTACGCTGTTCGCAAGCTCGATAAGGGAGACTACATCGAATTATGGTACTTTACCAATTCAGGTCTCGACGACGCGAAACTCAAGTCTTCTGTCGATGAAGATGCAATGGTTATGGTTACGCTAGCAGGAGGAGACACAGCATGGGTCTCAGCAGCATCAACGCGAAATGCAGGCGTCGTTGTCGATGACCAGAACCTTTCATTTGAGGACTTCTGTCAGGTGTGCCCGCACATAATCGAGGCGATGGAAGATGCCTCTTGGCCAGACGAACGTGTCACAATGATGGCAAAATTCTGGCGCAACCTCCAAGTCCATGACTTTCGTTCAATGCATGATCCTTTAGCGCAGAAGTCTCTGCTCGTCTACCAAGCAGAACAGCGCAAGCACTGGCATTTGGCAGTGAAAACTGCTGCAGGAGCCTATGATTTGTCTCGAATCAACGAGATACTCCTTGAACGCACGAGAAATGATGTCTATCTTGAAGAGCGCAGAAAGCAGGATAATCGGCATGATTACAGGGTCAGTGCTCACAACCTGTACTCGAGACATCGAACATTCACTAACATTCCCCCTCACCTTTTATTTCAAACATATCTCTCAATCCAATCGCATGACATTTCGTACTATCAACTCCCGCAACACGCTACACCTCCTCCGCTACAACATTTCGCATCATGCTACACGCCTCACCCATATGCTACATGCCACACTATGCCACATGCCACAAACTGCCACATGCCACATGCCACATCCTTCACGCGTCACATCTGCCCTATCAGATGGACCAGAGAATTAACTCGAGCACGAGTGCATCCACCAGTCATAACCACAGAAGCAGAGACTACCAGCACTCATCTCGAGACTCGCGTCGACGTTCCGCATCCCCACGTCAATCTCAACGTCGTCGCTCACCCTCTCCACGCCAATCCCAACGTCGTCACTCACCCTCTCCAGATTCGTATAAGCGCTCTCGGCAGGATTTTTGAAGCAGCGCAAACGGAATTCCCCTCTCCGCTTGCGCAGTCTGCTTGGGAAGGCACACGCACAAAATTGTCGAGTGCAAGGCGGCCAAGACATGGGACAATGCGCACGATACACTCTGCACTCGAGTCGGAAAGATCCTCACCATGCGAGACTCGCGACCAGTCTGCAGCGACTGGCAACGAGTCTCGGGTTGCAACAACGCAACGCATGATCGCCGACATTTCTGTTCAGGATGTACCGCCTCATCTCATGGAGTGCAAAATTGCCCTCGAGCGCAGAAAGCATAGAGCACTCACACCCTATGACCCTGACACATGGGAGACTCGCCTCACACAAGCTGGACTCATTGATAGATACCCTCTCATTCCCGACGGACTTCATCAAGGCTTTATTCTTAATTTTCCTGTCATTACAACAACTCACACACCTCCCAACAAAGAATCTATCATTATCTATAAGAATGAATTCCAATCTATTATCAATTCCGAACTCCAAAAACAAAGGTACATCGGCCCATGCACGGCTGCCGAAATCGAAACTCTCATTGGTCCATTCCAGTCTTCTCCCTTGTCTATTATTCCTAAACCTGGCAAACCAGGGCGCTTTCGTGTCATACAAGATTATTCGTTCCCTCACTCAGAAGCTACCACATTCCCTAATCCATCAATTAATTCTTCTATTAATCCAGACGACTTTCCCAGTACCTGGGGAACGTTCCACTCGACCGCGCTTCTTATCAGTCGGTTGCCACCCGGATCACAAATCGCAACAAGGGACGTTTCTGAAGCATACCGCACTATTCCCCTTCATCCCTCGCAATGGCCAGGCGCTGTTGTTCGAATATCTGACTCCGAATTTTGCATCGACACTTGTACATGTTTTGGGGTTTCGCCCTCGGCTGGAGCGTACGGACACCTCGCAGATGCAGGGCTTGATATTTTCAGATCGCAAGGTATTGGACCAACGTCACGTTGGGTTGATGACCATCTCTTTTTTCGCATTCGGACAGAGTTCCTCGAACAGTATAACGAACAACGTCGACGCTGGCACATGGACATCACAGAAAGAGGTCAACATCACGACGGCGGCAGAATATGGTTTGGAGGCCACATCTTTGATGATGGCACAATCGAACAATTTGACGAAGATTGTAGATTCCTGATTCTTGATCTATCAAACAGCTCTCCGCGATCGGCAGAAGACAAACTATTCTCATGTAATTTTGATGACATCAACAGGTCCTCTGCAGACACGCGCACCCCATGGGAAGCTCAGAAAGATGCTAACTTCACATACTGCAACCCATACATTGGCATCATGTGGGATCTTGCGCTGAACCTGGTCTATCTCTCAGATGAGAAAAAAGCGAAGTATAGTAGAGCAGTATGAGAATGGCAAGATCATACGACACATGTACTCCTTGACGTGCAAAAACTCCACGGCAAGCTTCTCAATGTGTCGTTGGTTCATCCTCGAGGCCGTGCGTACCTTACGAGCCTCGAGGTTATGCTGCGGGTTTGTCATAAGCATCCTTTCTTACCTCATCGGCCAGTTAAAGGCCTCGCAGAAGACATGCTTTGGTGGGCAGACCTCTTGCAACTTACCTTCCTTGGTCGCACCATTCTCAAACCACTCACCTTGCACAACCCAGCAGCATTCTCAGATGCGAGCTCAGGTGTCAGAATCGCAATCATCATTGGAGACAAGTGGAGGGCATGGAAGCTATATCCTGGGTGGGCTACCCTCGATGGACAGAAGGACATCGGCTGGGCCGAAGCAGTCGGTTTCGAGCTTCTTGTTCGATACATTGTCGCCTTGGATAGACCGGAACGACACTTCCGGGTCTACGGCGACAACCAGGGAGTCATTGACAGATGGAAGAATGGTCGCAGCCGCAACGCAGCCGTCAATCAGGTATTCCGACGAACTTTCGAGTTCTTACACGGCCTCCCATCTTCACACTCTTTCCACCCAACATACGTTACCAGTAGTGCCAACCCAGCTGACGCCCCATCACGAGGGATTTATGCTAATGAAGGATCTCTCCTTACCCACCTCCCCATCCCCCATCCACTGCGCCGCTTCATCCATGATCCCTTTGATCCATCCACGCAATCCTGAATCATCCAAACAGTCCACCTCTGCGAGTCTGCCGTCTTCAGCACACCTACTATCCACCATACCTACCGCGTCCTTAGTGCCAACACATCGAGACGCCACTCCCCCAGCGAAGACTCTGCAACGGAAAGGAAAAGAACAAACTCGTTTCGAAGCCCCATTAGTACTCACCAATGCGCTTGACAAACCTCAACCTTATAAGCCAGGACTGATTCCAATCACTTCCCCATTGCGCCCTCACTGTCTAGCGCGTGATCGGCTCAAACTCTGGTATCCAGTACAGAGCCGATCCATACGGAATGCAGACGGAAAAATCCTCGCTATTACGGACGAAGACTTACAACGAGTACTAACGGTTATGAACGCATCTTGGGCTCAAGGAACCAAGGAATCATATGGAGCAGGCTTACTGGTTTTCCATGTTTTCTGCGACACTCGAAGCATCCCAGAACTCCAGAGGTGCCCGGCAGACAATATCACCATTCTTACCTTCATAGCAAGCTGCACCGGCTCATATGCTGGAAAAACACTTGCCAATTATGTGTACGCAGTGCACGCCTGGCACATTCTTCATGGGCAGACCTGGAACATGCAACAACATGAATTAAAAACGGCACTTGACGGAGCAGCCAAACAAGCCCCAGCTCACTCCAAGCGTGCAAAAAGAGAACCGTTTACCATCGTGTCCATCCTTCAGATCCGCGACCATCTACAACTAGACACGCCTCTTGACGCAGCCGTTTTCGCATGTCTAACAGGCGCCTTTTACTCACTAGCGCGGCTTGGCGAGTTCACTGTACAATCCATCAAAGCCTTCAATGAAGGTGTTCCACTCATCAAACGAGCGGATGTTCAGCTAGATTGTCAGGATCGCCATGGCTTACAAGTCTCTAAGATTCGCATTCCCCGCACGAAGACGTCAGTCAATGGTGAAGATGTATACTGGGCGAGCCAAGCAGACGCGACTGACCCCATGCAAGCTTTACTCAAGCACTTCGAAGTCAACGATCCCGCACCCAGTGATCATATATTCGCATGGAAGCATCCCAAAGGCATGCGTCCATTGACGCGAGGAGCTTTCCTTCAAAGAATTGGGAGCATCGCCAAAAACGGTGGCTGCCCAGACCTCAAAGGTCATGGCATCCGCATAGGAGGAACACTAGAGTATTTACTTCGAGGCGTTCCATTTGACGTCATCAAGTCTATGGGAAGGTGGTCAAGCGAAGCCTTTACCATCCATCTGCGCAATCATGCGGTCATAATGGCACCTTACCTTCAAGATACTCCAATCATCGAGCCCTTTACCCGTTATACTATGGCAAAGCTTCGCTAAATCCAAGGTACGTTTCGCCCTGCTCCTTATAAACAGGAGTCCAACCTTCGCCTGACGCGTCACTGGGCTCCTTAAGTGTTTGGGTATCACGGCTCACCTCGTCCTCTTAGATTCGGAGCGTTGTTTCTGGCCGGAACCCCCTTCGGGGCTTTGCCCAAATACCCACATGCTTATCTCACTCTCGTTGTTCCCAGTCAGATGATAGTATTTGTCCCGCAATACATTTGACTCTTCTTCTCTGTCCACAAAAGAAAATAGAATACATAGACTGAGGAATATTTGTGCACGGCACCAAAATATAAGTCTTATACTTAGTTTAGTAGAAGGACGGAGGCTTTTGAAGAACAATCCTTCTTATGATAGTCTGACCAATGGAAAATATAGCATATATCCAAGTTGAGTACTAGTTGTTCGGCAGATGATAACTTAACTCTACACAATTACGAAAACACCGAGATGGCATTATGCCCATTATAGCAGCTCGACTCAACAGGAGGACGCTTTCGAGGAATCTGTTCCTCCTTGCTTTACCATTGTTTCCTGATGCCCGGAGCGATTGTCCGGTAATCCCACATGAATCACCCGCGTGGAACGTGCAAAATTGATCTCGAAATCTTCGGTTTCGTGAACCGTCTGTGGCTGCAAGTAGGATTCCCGAGCGATGGAGCTAAACAAGATATCAGTGGTCTCTTCTATTACCGTTGAGAACGACTCACTTGGCAAGAAGACACGTAGCATATACTGTCAAGTCATGACGTCAGAACATTCCGTGCACTTGAGTTGATGACAAGAAAATTCTCACAGCCTCCAATAGGAAAACTCATATGGAGGTGGCTAATATCGAAACGGCGAACTGCCCACTGCATCTTGGTCAGAGTCGTGGTTAACGCGCGAGATGAAGCACTCACAAGCCCCACAGCGATAGATGCTGCTACACTACACCAGAATCAGTGGTACATATACATCATGTCAATAACAAGGAACTTGCGTTGTGATCAAACCTGTTTGCGAACAGAATATGATGAGTTTCGTGATTATCTGGTTCGTTCTGAGCAGAGACAATCAATTACAGAGGTTAATCTCATACTCGAACTAATTAATCACCTTGGCGATACAGTCCTGTGTTTGTGGAGAATATAGGCCAAAGTTCCAGCGATGAGAACATCATTGATTATTGAACAACCAAACGAGATCGAAATAGACCACTTCATCCTTGTGAGTTGCATCCCGATCAAAGGCAGAACAAACTTACTATAACCATAGTGCAGTTGCCATTATGTAGTTCGAAGCTGTTTCGCATTTGAGAAATGCCGACACTAATGAAATTGGACCTACATGCAGATTGCACCAAGAAGACCAAAAACTATTTTCGGCGAATAAGTAGCCATTATTCGTTGCAGGATAAACTACCGCACCTTGCTCCATAAAACAAAATGCAATCTGATTGGCCCAATTAGTCGCTGTTTCCGAGGCAGCCAAATAAAGTGCCTACCAGAACGAATGAAATTCTCCATCTACCGTAGAGACCCTTCTCGACTTCATGTGCGCATCAGAAAGAAACATGACAGTAGTAAGTTAGTAGCACGTACGTATAAAAACTCTACGTATGAAAATGCCATGCACAAGGGACGTGGTCAAGGACTGTGGAACGACAGTGAACTTAGTAAGTGGAGACCGAGTAAAGACAAGCTCACTTACACCTATTGCGGTGTTAAGTGCCCATTCTCTGTCGTTCTGTCAGAAAGCGCCTTGACGAGTCACCGGTGATACTAACGTCAACATATGGCCCTTGAAATGGGATACATCCTCGAACTCCATCGTATGAACGCGCGAGATCAAAGCAGTAATTGCCCTAGCAGGACTTCCAGCAACCTGTACATACATTTTCCATGGAGACTCACATTTGAGCAGCTTGCATTGACCTGTAACGCAACGTCAATCTTTCCGTCAACTGCTGCATGTATAAGTAGCATGCATAATTGGAGATATTTACCAGATGAGGGCAACCTGTTCTGAACTGTCAGCGATTAACCCACGGCATGCAACGTAAATTCATACCAGGGCTTTGCTCTGCTTGCTTTCCTGAGACCGAATTCTACGTCTCCAGAAATAGATCCAGACTTGTGCTGTCAAAATCAAGAAAACACTATCGGCCTTTGTCAGTATATCATATGCTTTTGGATGACACGATCATACAAAGATGATATACCGAAACCAGTCATCAGGAAAGCCAGGTTTCTGCTAGCGAAATTGTAAGCTGCCGCTCCCTGAGCCATGGTGCGAACGTAGTTTCTGACTCAGATGTTTTCTGATTATCAGGATTCTGTGGAGGGTGAGATGTAGGTCGTAGAGTTTGAACCATCCAGAATGTTTTTGAGTAGTATCTGACATCGCTGTACTGCTAGTAACCGCCTATGTAAAGCCGGTGAAGCTAGAACGCAAGGAGACATGAGCGTAGCGCTCAGCAGGGTTTGTTAACCATTTTTGAAACATTTGTCAGTTACTTAGTTACTTAGTTACTTAGTACTATCTTTGGCCCAGAGTTGCAAAATGGCCCGGAGTTGCAAATTACAACCTAGCACACTCATTTTCCACTCATTTCATTCACACAATGATTCTAGAGTTTGGTTAGTACATAGCTTGCTGTACATATTTTTTATTCCATGAAAAATGGACTGGAAGTGCTTGCGGCAGCAAAATACTGTTCAGCATATGCACTTTCCACGCCAATCCATCGAAAGGAGGCTATTACATGCAGCAAAAAAATCAGAAAATTTAATGATAATTTCCTACAACCTTATAAAACTACTCTGATTTTTTCTGACACGAGCACTGAGTTATGTTGAGAGATATAAGTGTTGTACTATCGATATGCATAGCGTGACAGGAGGTGTGAGCTTGTGTTCGGAGTTACAAATGGGATTCTTGAGTTTCGTTTGCAAATTGTCGGAGACTTAAAACGGCAATGTGACATAGTGTGACACGATGGCTTCTATGCGGGTGAGAATTTTTGCAAAACTGTGTTCAAACACTGTTTTGCACCGGCCTCTCTCTGGCAACATGGCCTTGACATATTTCCTTACTTTTTTTACATAGCATTAGAGTCTGTACTAATTTCTACGTGCTCCTGTTGTTTTCTTGTTTTGATGTTGTGTAGTTGTTGTGTTATAAAAAACTGATCGAAACATTTTGCAACTCTGGGCCAAAGATAGTAGTTGCATTCAAAGTAAGATTTGTAAGGCTGTGAAAATGTTGGTGAATTCTTTCAGACTCTATGGAACCTTTGGCAGACCCAATTGGAGTCTGAAATCCAACTTTGATGTTAAGCATACAAGATGCCTGCAGAACGTCCACAACTACGGCGTTCACAATGAGTCAAAGCACGCACCAAGACCACTTACAATTCACTGATGTCCACTGAGAGACCTTCGCGTCGTGGTAGAGGGAGGGGGTCTGTAAATCACGGTACGAGAGGACAAGGGAGGGCTGATCTACCCAATACCCCCCAACCCACCCCTACCTCTACTACTGTCCATGATGATGCCCCTACTTCCAGGGTTTTGATTAGATGGGACTCTGGATGTACCACTACCCTTGTCCAATTCCTTGACACCCACCCTACCCACTGCTGTGTACTATTTAATGAATCAAAGAAGGCACGTGATCCTACCATCAATGAGCCCTCTCCTTCTGGCAACAAGAGTAAAATATGGGCGGATATCACTCAACAGGTGTTCGAGAATGAGGCAGAGTATGGGAGTATGTACACTGAGGAGAAGAATAAATTCACACAGGCGGTGGGCAACCACCTTTCCTAGTGCGCACCTTTCCCCCTCTCATATGTGTTAACTAACCACCAGATATTAGTCTTAGGACAAAATATAAAAAGTATTGCAGCCACTTCAGGCAGACTGGGGCTGGTGTTAACCCCCTGGATGCTAGCAGTGCAAAAAACTTGTGAGGTGCATTTTATTTGTTGTTTAAATTTATGAAACTAACTATAAAAATATTACAGAGCAAGTCTTGCAGGAGTTCCCATGGTTCGACGTGCTAGATGGTCTCTGGAAAGACAACCTGGCATATGCGCTGACTACAATTTTGTCCGCGCTGGGGATAGACCATGCAAGTGGCATGGCCGCCCTTACCGCTGGGAAGAGCAAGGGCCAACAAACTATGCCCCCCCTCTTGTTCCTTCTCACGTTGATGGGGTCTCTGTAGAGATCCCTGACATCTTTTTCAACAGCACCCCCGGCCCAGTTGCCCAAGGGAAGGGGAAGGGGAAAGCCCCCACATCCCTGATTTTGACGACAACAACAAACTGATGGACTTCATGAACTCTGCCCCCCACCCTAATGACGCCGACATTCACAATGTCCCCCACAATGCTGGTCATCATCCTATCATTGAAGACGCCACAGATGACCAGTTGTGGCTGGGTTTGAGGAGCCGCAAGACAAAGTTCCGGAACATGGCGGTGAGGAAGATGGGTACACCATCCATCATCCGACTAAACGCCCTTACCCATCCCCCTCACCACCTCCTACATATGCACCTGACATCTCGACATTACCTTCCAGCGGCAAATTCCAATCACACACTGATCGCGCCATCAATCGTGGTGCTCTGTGCTTGCCAAAACCACCTTCATCTATCGTGTCGTCATCTTCTTCCTCACTGTGCACGCATGCTACATCATCTACACCATCACCATTGGCATCATGCACTTCATCCATCCCCAAGCCAAGCATCACCGCCCACAGAACATCACAAAAATCTAGTCAACCCAACTAGGTGCTTCCCTATTTACTAACTAGGAAAACTATCGTAAAGGTTTTTGTAAGCTTCCAAGTGGGAAAAGTTATCTCGAGGAACACGGTGCTCTTCCAGCCGAAGCTTACAAGCGACCAGTCTATCTTGGACAATGAGGCAATTCCACTAAATACTCAGAAGAAGACTAGACCTTCTATCATATGAAGAGAAGTTATCATAAAAGGAAACTATAGTAGAGCTCAGCAGGCAGGGTCTTGGGCCAGCACTGAGATCACGGATTGAACACCTGATGTTGCTCGTCCACCGTCTACTAGCAGCAGCAATGTAAGGCTGGGCCTGGTAGAGGTCTACTAACTACAAAAGACTATTGGTATGAAGTGCACTCAAATGAGCAAAGGGGAGAAGAATATCGCGACTTTTTTAGGGTCGGGCAAGACAAAACATTTTGTACTGGCCTCTAAGTACAAGTGCCTTTAGAGACGTGTACAGAAAGATGATAAGAGACTTCTAAGAGTTGTCTACAATAGTACTATCATTGAAGAGGAGTCTAGAAGAAAAGTGTGCAGCGGTATGCGAGTCAGAGTCCCCTAAAGTTCAAACCTAATGTCACAACCCACAAATGAATTAACGCAAGGGCAGAGACTAGGACTCAAACTAAGGTTATCACAAGAAGAGAGAGGAGCAAGGATGTCTTGGATTGCTACAGATGTAGATACAAGAGGTTTGAACTAAAGAAACACTACAACGAAACTAGCTAACTATATATACATATTGAAACTGAGATATAAGCTGAGTCTGAAACTACTAGCCAATCATAAAATAGAAGTGAGAATTGTACAATGTGATAGTTGTGACATAGTTATGACATCATATTCTAGAAGGTTCTGTGATCACATGACACTATCTTATCTTATCTTATCGGATAGCATCATAGAAGATCTCTTTATCTTCATCAGGGAGTTCGGTGATAGAAGCAGATATAGGGATTTCAATAGGGTTAGGGTTTGCATCATGCTGTGCAAGCAAGGCAGTCATAACATGATTAGTGCAGTTTGTGACAGATCCAACACCAACACCTGCCCACTGGCAGATATCCTGGTTTGAAGCTGCATTGCCATAGTGGCCAGCATGATTAAGAAAGATGGCGAGTTGCACAGCAACAGGAAGTTGGGGATTATTGGACTGATTATGGAAGATGGGATGGTTATCAATCTGATTGAGGATATCATCAAAAATGTCAGGATTGATATGTAGCTTCATCTGGAATAGGTCAGGGTGATGCTGAGCAAATTGATCAAGAAGCTGGATCTGTGGTGCCCACATAGGAGGCTCATCAGGAATATGGAGAATGTGGGCTGTCTGCACCTCATCCCGAAGAGCTGTAAGAGAGCCAATAATACCAGCAAATTCAAATTGTTACAGTCGTATGTGCCCCTATTCATTCTTTCATTTCCTTTACTTTGCATATTACATAACATGACTTTGACTCATATGCTCAATGCATCTGTACTGTAGTTGCCTTCCGTCTTTGGATATGCACTTATGTTCTCACATCTCTCTTTGTCCGTGCACCCATACTGGCCTATTTAAGCATGTTGTATTATGCTTGTATACTTTAATTTAATCTGACTGGGTTTTACCTGGAACATCCTTTGCTTAGGTCTCCAACCTAAGTCGTCTTGAATCGTCTCTAAGTCTAAGCACTCCTTAGTCTTAGTCTCTATTCTCGTAGAACCTCTTAGACTTGTCTTTGAGGCTGAACCCTTGATAGTACTCGGAACGTGTTCCTTGTACTTTCACCCTGTCCTCTTCTGGACATTGTAGAACTTCCCAGCAGACCATCTGTGTCTTTTCACTGTCGCTGGTGATGCCATCCCAGTTCGTAACACAAATTCTTCATGAATCAGAATTGAGCCGTCCAATGAGCCCAAACCGTCAGATGTCTCAGACATAGGGGAGGGTGGGGAGGGGGTCCTAATAACACTGTCCCCCAGAGATAGAGGAGCCATCAGACAAACTAAGATCTCCTTCTGCTACAGCATGTTCAACCCAGGCCCTTGTAATATCCAAAGTAGTAGTATCTATCTGGTTGAGTAGTTCTTGATGGCGAGACTGGCGAGGCATAGCAGTGGGTACGTTGTTATTGCATTATCTCACGTTATCTTGTGTCTGATCTGATCTAACCGAGTTTCAAGCAGAGTTTGAATTTTATGTGGTGTGTGTGTCTGCCACCTTTGCTGTGCCACGCAATGAGCACGCCACTGCTGGCGCCATGCATCAAGGCCCATGTCATGCATCTCTTCTTGACCTGCCCACTCCACCTTACACCTCATGTTATCATGTCCCATCCAGAGGCAGACCCAGTCCCACGGCACCCCAAGATATCTACTTCCCCTCACTTTCACCATTCCAACGACCCACTTATCCAATGCTGATGCTGCACTCCTGTCTTCTTCTTGACCATCTCAATCATGTCATACCTCTTCCACGCTGTCTTGAAGTCCAGCACAAGCTCCTTGGGGTCCTTACCCTCAGGGTACTTCACAATTGTGCTGCCGCCATTCAGGTACTTGGCCATACCCTCAGGGTACTTCACAATCATGCCGCCACTATTCAGGTACTTGGCCATACCCTCGAGAAGGTTCCCCCTGACTTCCATCAGGTCATACATGTCTGCATAGGCCATGTAAAACTTGCAGAGATGACCTTCCTGGTGTGTATTCACATCTTTCAGCCTTCTTATCCAATGCTGATCGTGCTGCAGCCATGTCCCACTTTCAGATTTTGCATTTTGACGGGGTATATTAAGTACCCGCCCTTGGAGGAAGGCATCGCATGGAGTCCTGCCAGTTCATTTTTGTATTATTCTACCAGTTGTTTGTTTGCTAGCTATGAAATATACAAACCTTGTGCTTTTTTTGTGTGTGCATGCATCTAACCCTAACCTTAGTATTGGGACTTCAAGAATTTGAAGTGTTTGAACCCCCAAGTATTTTGAATGGAGTTTAAAATCAAACATTTCAAGCAATTTTCAAAACAACTTTCAATATGGTTCTGAATCATTTCAAAATGTTTCAGAACTGTTTCAGAGCATTTAAAATTTAACTTTGAATACCATTACTAGTGTTTATAGTGGCTGTGCACCATTATGACTCTACACAGCCAATAATCACTGCGAGAAATTGATCAGAGGCTATTCCGAGGGAGACAGGAATAATAATCAGAGGCAAAATGTACCTAGCTCATAATCCAACGTAAATCAGACCTATGGCCAAATTCAAGAACTAATAGAGGTGCAAATAGGGTGAAATACATACTGTCCCAACACAAATCAGCCCGTGGATATGGTGTTCTCGACTGTCTGAATATGCACTGCTTATTTGAAGACGAGATTGTCTAAATATTTTGCCGAGTCCATCTTCCACTCAAACACATGTCAGACGAGAGCAGCTTCGTCTGGTGCTATGAGACGAATGGGAGCTAGTGAGCATGCTAGATAACAAGGTAAATCTCAGTCTCTTGGAAAGAACTCTATTGACGTTTAAAGTACCTAGATAACAATGTAACTAAAGGTGCTCATTAGCTAATGGTAATGGCGACTTGTGACTAGGTACTTACATCTCAGTCTTTTGGAAAGAACTGAGATGTCTTTTGAGCTTGAGTGCCTACTATAAGGTAAGTGGGATAGCAACAAAAAATAAAGCTAACATTTGACATAAATCATAACCCTTTTGGGTGTGACCATGTCACCCTTAGCTTCGCAGCTTCATAGGCCCTTGTGACATGTGACCTATCCAAATCAGCTTCATCCCCAACTGACTCTATCTCATATTGTATGGGCTTTGACAACTTTTTGACAAGTGAGCCATGGAGGCTCATTATATGTAGTGTGCTGCACAGAATTGTATTGAAAAGAGAAACAGCAATTTTTATGTTTCTTTCTTTCTTATTTTACCATGTCACAAAATAGCTTTGTGACCCCAAGTTTGGTGTGATCATCACTTGAATCAAATAGCTTCGATTCATCAGGGCATGGGACGTGTGACAAAGTTATGGTTGTAACTCTACAGTATATTGCAGAGGTTCTCAGCCAACATCATCGCGCCACAGCCCATTGGCCTATTATGGCTTGCACTCATACCACATTCCTCAGCTTCTCTTCCTTGTGCCTTGCTTCTCTTCCTTGTGCCTTGCTTCTTGGATTCTTCGGCCAGGCTCTTCTCTTCTCTCTCAGACGGATCAGAGTCCAACACTTTGCCATCAACCTAGAGTTGCCTTCACATTCACATTCAAGGCATTTAGTTTCACCTTCGGAGTGATGAAATCAGGTCCTGTAGTAAGCTGTTCTTGTCTTTTGGCTCACTTACCCGACATTGATGATGCTCTGACTGTGTCCCACTCTCAGCCAGTGCATCTCATCTGTTGGCTTGCTTACCCAACCCTGATGATATTTTGGCTGTGTCCTGCTCTCTCTCTCAGCCAGTGTGTTTCTCATTTGCTGGCTCACTTACTCAACCCTGATGATGCGCTGGTCACATCCCACTCCCAGCCAGTGCGTGTTCTCATCTTTCTCACTTAATACCCAACCCTGACTGCGCTCTTGTCATATCCCACTCTCAGAGTATGTATCATCTTCTTTTGGTTTGCTTACCTGACACTGATGATGCTCTGGCCATGTCCTACTCTCAGAGAGTGCCGTGTTCTAGTCTTTTGGCTCGATGCTGAATGATGCTCTGGCTGTGTCCCACTCTCAGTTGGTGGAGGTTCTCGTGTTCTTGTGTGTTGGCTCACTTGCCTGATGCTGTCAACTTGTCACAATCTCTTGCTGTCCAACAAAAAGGAAGTGTGTGATTTCCATGCTGGTGGTGCTTTGGCGATGGCCCATTCTCATACAGTGTGTAATGTTATCTGTTGAAATGTCTACTGGTTTTTTGACCTTGACACTGCTGGAATGAGTTTCACTGTGATGGCCCAACCCAACCAAGTCATGTTTCACCCTCACACGGTATGTGATGTTATCTTCCCAGGTGAACAGCTAAATCTCATTGCCCTGTCAGATGGTGCGTGTTTCTATATCACGTATGTGTTATGTGGCATGTACTTCCTGTCTTCTAGAAAGTTGAGATGGGAGCCTACATCGTGGTGGTGAGAAACAGTGAACTAGGGGAGTAATGACTGGAAGCATCTGGGAGTGGGGCAAAACTACAGGAGAGCATATAGTCATATGATAGCTTCATATTCAGATGCTGATCCAACATGATTATGATAGTATTCAGACTAAAATCAGACATGTGGACCCTACAAACCAGATATAATTCAGTTGTCAGAATAGTAATAGAATTACACATTCAAACTCTGCAAGAGCCAGTGATCCTATGTCAGATTAGAACCAGAAATGGGTACTTCCCACTACTCTGTCACCTCAGGATTTCCACCTCTGATTACATACTGGCTATGTCATCTTTTCGCACCCTGTCCAGACCTGATCAAATTCTCATTTCCGCAGTGAATATTTATGATCTAGTCGACACAGATCGTGAGATCTGCTGACCAGAATAGGAATCAGTAGAACTGGGTTGTGCGAGATGACTTGTCACGGTGGCATGTTGCTTATCAGAGCAAGTGTCTAACCATTGCTTGAACAAGTCATCATGCATACTATTAGTTGCCACTAGTTTGTGCACTCCCTACATCTCATGCACTGCTCTTTTCTACTATTAATCTTCAAACTAATACATGCATATGAATCAATAAATCATAAGTACGCCCTACAAACTCAAATGGATCTGATCTAATAAGAAACAAAAGAGATATTTTTTTTGGTGGTGACACCACTGGTGTCACTCTCGCTGTCACCTGCCGGTACTGCCGTAGTGGAGTTTCAAATTTGAACACACTACCAGTAACACATCTAAATGTGTATATGGGCGAGTAGGATGGCACACACTCGAGTTGTCGGGATGCAGGAATGTCCTAGTGCTGCTATAGCTCACAAGGTGAGTTATTTTGACTTGGATGTTACTCAGTTTTCCTTCAGGTACCCCCGTAGACTGTGTGAGATTACGCTTCAGGAAATCATGGCACTTGGAGATCATTACTCAGTGAATCCCAAGAAAGGGTTTTGGTAGACTGGTGCCATCACAACTCAAATTCTGCAACCCCTCTCCATCACCAAAAACTCCATGCTCAAATATTCAAGATGGTGAATGTTACCCTGGCAAGAATTGGGTCCGCCGCTTCATTTCTCATCACGCAGATATCACTGTTGCAAAATTGCGAGGCCTGGATCCAAAGCACGCGCAAAATTCCAACAAGTCAATGATCATGGAGTATTTTGATATGCACAAGGCCTTGGATGACAAGCACGAAGGAATTCCACCAGAACACAACTGGAATGTTGATGAGAAAGGGTGTCAAATGGGAGGTAGTCAAAAGGGAGACAATTCAAAATTTATCTTCTTGAGAAGCAATCAAGAACGCTATCATATTGACAGTGATAATTTAGAGCTGGTCACAATAATTGGATGTGTTTCGGCAGCTGGCGATTCCATTCCTCCATCATTTATTTTGGCTGATGGCCCCATTAATACTGAATACCAAAATGTTGAAGACATCGGAGGGTCAGTTATGAACTAAATTCCAGTTGTGAATATAGCCAGTGATTTGTATATACAGTATACCTTCTAGTGCCGAACGGCCTTTGAAACTGGTTAGTGTGATGATACCGTGACTTCCCATGACTTTCGTGACTGCACGAGATGTAGGGAGTGCAAGAACTAGTGGTAACTAATAGTAGTATTAGCGAGCATGCCATTTGAATTTCTGGGGCGTCACAGGTTCCTATGTAAAAGAACTGATACGTGGATGCACTCAAGGGCCAAGACTAGGAGCATCTATAAAGTAAGGGGGGAAAGGTGGGAAGGGTGTGGCGTGCTCACGTGGAACCTCACATGGCGTGCACATGGTTTTGCTTAGCTCAGTTATTTCGCTTGACACCTTTTTGGAAATTTCTCGCGTGGTTTTTTCACATGCCAATTCAGTGTCCAAGACAGTTGTCCGTGTCACCTTGCAGCCACTGGCAGCATCTGTTTGACATGATGAGACGTGACAGGCTGAACATTGCAAATTGCCTTGCCTGTGCCTTGCTGCCAATGGCCTCCAACCACCTCCAACAAGCAGCCACCCCACCCACTGCAGCACAGGACTGTGCTACCCTGCAGCCTCCTGCTCTTTCTGGCCATGCCCCTGGACCAGACACTGGCACTGCCGCATTTTTGGCTGTGTCACATGATGACATGCAACTGCCTATTGTCACCAGGTGAGTTTTGCCCTCTGCATGTCTGTCTGACTGGGTGTTTATAATGCTACAAGTCAGCATCACCCTCCCCCTGTTGACTGGAATGCACACATTCTGCAAGGTTATCAGGCAAGTCATGCTGCGCATCTACAGCAATGCAGTGGCCTTGCACTGGCAGTAACCTCACATGCTCTGTCCTCCACTCCCTCCCTCTCCATGTCTCCTGCTGTTGACTGGACAGCAGATCTTCATGATCACTTTTCTAAAAGCTTCTCTGCTCGCCTCAATGGTCATTGTCAAGTACCTGACAGACTTACCAGGCAAGCAGCTATCCGAGAGCACTTCCATGCATTGGAGCAGCATAGTGGAGAGATAAGGGAACAAAATAAACAGCTGTGTAAGGATTTCCAGTACCTTGTGGAGGAGTGTCAACACAGAGGAAGACTGGCTGATAAAAGGATGGACAAGCAAGATGCTTATATTGATAGGCACTTGCAGGAGAAGAAGGAACTTCATGAGCATATGAAGGTTGTGCATGCCTGGAGGAAACATATCAGGGAGCTTAGGAGAGATGCTAAAACCCCAGAACAGCATGATGAATATTCAAGGAAACTCAAGGATGGCCCACCACCTGGGTGGAAACCCTGAGTCTATATTCCATTTAGAGTGTTAAATACTACATTTTAATAGATTATGTTTGGCAACAACTTGAGGGGAAATGGGAGACAGGAGATGGGAGATGGGAGATGGGAGATGGGAGATGGGAGATGGGAGACGGGAGACGGGAGACGGGAGACAGGAGATGGGAGACGGGAGACGGGAGACGGGAGACGGGAGACGGGAGACGGGAGACGGGAGACGGGAGACGGGAGACGGGAGACGGGAGACGGGAGACGGGAGACGGGAGACGGGAGACGGGAGACGGGAGACAGGAGACAGGAGACGGGAGACGGGAGACAGGAGACAGGAGACGGGAGACGGGAGACGGGAGATGGGAGACGGGAGACGGGAGACGGGAGACGGGAGACGGGAGACGGGAGACGGGAGACGGGAGACGGGAGACGGGAGACGGGAGACGGGAGACGGGAGACGGGAGACGGGAGATGGAACACTTGCATGATTTTGTTGTGTGACAACTTAATATTGTTGCCCCCTATCAAAACTTGACACAAAAGATTTATTCAAGTTAATAGTTTGCAGTAAATAATTTAAAAAAATCAAAATCAAATGCAATGACATGAGGATGAGATGGGCAATATAATATAAACTCACAAAGATGGTGATGTGGTACTTTGACTTCTGTCAAAATATTGGTCAAAGTTATAATTTATTTCAAAACCTATAATCATTATTGAAGATAATTATTAGGATGATGCCAAGGCCAGAAAGCCAAGGAGAGTGCAAAGCATTCTTTTTGGCTTTCTGTGCCTTGGGCAAAAGGGAATTATTGGGATGAAGCCAAGGCCAGGAAGGCAAAAAGAGTGCGAAGCACTCTTTTTGCCTTCCTGTGCCTTGGGCAAACAGAATTATTAGGATGAAGCCAAGGCCAGGAAGCAAAAGGAGTGCGAAGCACTCCTTTTGCTTCCTGTGCCGAAGGCACAACGGGTGGTGGACTCTTTTGTAATTCAGATGCATTCTATGGGTATGTTTATTTTTAATATTCAACCGTATCTCAATTACATAAATACCCAAAACCTTTCCCTTGGCGCGAAGTCACCATATGTGCTTGAATCTCATGACGTAGCTTTGTGTATCGTCACAACCATTCAACTTCCTGAGAAGGCGTCATGGTACCCGAAATCACTGAAGCATACGTCGTCTTACAGGGCTGCTGAACGTCTCGTATTTTGTGGGATCGGTGACCCAGATCCAATTTACATCTATATCATTCCGTCAACGTGGTACTGTTCAGGTGAGCTTGTGTCATCAGCATCTTCGCAGTAATGTCAGAGTCCGATAGATCTGATGGATGCCATGTGTAGCATGCCGCTCGGGATACTTGGCAGTGTAGAGTTGGAGTCGACGATATGTGGGCGGCACAGGAATAATTCCGTATGGTCCGACAGTACTAAGATCCAGGTCGTATTTAAAGCTTGGAAGAACTGTCAGCCGAGTTGTGACACGCTGTGCACCACAGACGTCGAATACAGCACAACAGATCGACCAGAAAGTTGACTGCCGTTAGTTGAAACGAGCCTGAGCGGTTGTCCGTTTCGACTAGCTTCGTCTAATATAAGAACAGAGAGGTTAATGTACAGGGACCGAGCGCGGGCTGTTGAATGACCATGTCATGTATCGGCTGGAGATCACATTCAGCTATTGATGCATCAATCTCAATAATCGAAATGCGATGTGACCGAACGCTGAACTGCTGATGGGAATGGAATTGAAGCGGAATGCGCGGTCCGGTGAAAAACATGGCTTGCGTGTGGCGGTTCCTTCCGAGCACTCGATATACCGTTGATTGTGCACAAAGGGTTATTATCTTCCAGACTTCCACCCCCATTCTTTTGTATAGTGATCTCATCACAGAAATCTTGGAGAACATTAAAGGGAGATTACACTTCGAACAAAAGCTACAACGGTTTATAAGCAAAAGGACGTGGACATCCAAGACTAGTAAGTGCACAAAACAAAGGGTTGAATTTTCGTCTTTGACACTCACTCACAGTATTCAAGATGAAAAAATTTACCCGCGGGTTCCTTCGTGGTGGTGTACTGGAACATCCGTCACCTTTCTCCCCTTTCCTAGCAGTTGTTATAGAATCGAAGCTACAGTCCGCGTTGAATCACAGTATCTGGTTCAATCGAGGACCGACTCACTGCTTAATCCATCACCTCGTCCTCATATTCATCCTCTTCCTACTCTCCCTCTTTCCAACTTTCACCGCTCGCGTTGAATGAGGAGATGGCTGGCGGGCGCCGTTCTGGATTCGACGGAACGGACGAATTTGCCCTGGTTAGTCTTTTATCAGTCTACAAATTTTACCAGTTACTCGTTCTATTTGTAGGAGAAATTAGCTCACCACTAGCTTGAGGATTTCCGGGCACTTCCCCCTGTACTTGACCCACAGCCCAGGAGGATAGTACCTCGAGCGCTTGTCAAGTCTGATGGCCTTTTGGCATCCGCGACATGTGACGGATGTGGGTCGTACATCCTCGGTGTACTTGTCGTTCTCAAGTTTCCGTTTTCTTTCGCCCTCTTTCTCCTTTTTCTACAACCCGCGATGACTTGATCATCGCGATCGCTGTTATCGATCCCCGATTTCTCAGGGGCGAGCTGCGGAGGACTCAGCGCGTATTGTGAGTCGTGCGGATCAATAGAATAAGATATCATTCTCAGGCTGCTACTACAGTAACAAGATATGTAGGTAACAAGATGCAAACTAGAATATCTCCAGGGCACAGCTCAAAGATAAGTCTCCTGTTGCAATCACACTCAACAAAATATTCAGTAGCACGACCTCCGAATTCTACCAAACCGGTAATCAAGGTGTACTTGATCTTTCAAGGACAGACAGACTTACTCTCGAAAATAGCTTGGCAGTGCTGTGCAGCTTGAAAGATTCATAAC
Organism: Suillus spraguei; assembly: GCA_016800925.1. NCBI lineage: Eukaryota > Fungi > Basidiomycota > Agaricomycetes > Boletales > Suillaceae > Suillus > Suillus spraguei. The sequence continues at coordinate 40,833 of JABCPU010000273.1, forward strand.
CTCTCCAGCGCTCAGACTCAGGTACAAAAGATCCAGCAGGACAGGAACAGCCATGTTCAAGGAATGCGCTAAAGATATGTACAGGTTGGTGTGTGATAATGTCAATGTTGACACTGAGGACTCGTGCGCATGTGAATCTGAATGTGACTGGTGTTAGTTGCTGATCTGTGGCGGCGGCAAGGAAAGTATTACCCCCAGAAGTCGGCACTTTCACAAAAATTGAATTTCTAGTTACTTGAACACAAAATTCTTAACATAGATGTCATTCTCTCTCTAATACAACTCGTTACGAGGTTGAACGGATACGTTTGAAGCAGAATTGAGCGAGATAGTTGAAAGTGCCGAAGTCACGCAGAAATGTCACCTGCCGATATGTGCCATGACGGAGTTTCAATACTGCACACACCAGTGCCGACTGGTGCTGTGGTGTGCTGATCCGCCTTCGGAAGTCTATCAGCGGTAGACAGGGAAAGCTGCGAGCCTCGTCAGACCCTACAAATGAGTCATGTATTCAAGCTGCAATTCAGGGAATTGCAAATGGGCTATACAGATCTATTGCAGAATGAGCTACATTACATCATATCATTAGGAACGAGAGCGCACCATGTGAAGCACATTCTCAATGACGCTGAATGTCTAAAGTCACTGTTCACATTCATAGCCAAAACGAAAAGATTCGAGCCAACCTTCGGAGACGTATCACCACCAAAGGACAAGAACGACAAAAACAGCTAGACGCACCCCAATCCCTGTAACAACCCCCCCTTTCACCTTAAGCTGGTGTTAACGTCCGCGCCTCGGCCAGGACATTGAACACGACCCAACATCCACGGACACGCACATATGCATCAATTAGAGTAAATACCGCATGTAATGTCTATCATAGGGCTCCGCCCCAACGGACACAAAACAAGGATTCAAAAAAAAAAAAAAAAAAACATCATATCATGTGATCATGCGCTCATGTCATCTGACCTCCTCGCACTCTTAATTGACTGCCGAGCTGACTGGCCTATGTGACATGTCGTGACTTACAGTGACATTTGCGTGACTGCCGACTTCTGGCGAATGCACAGTACTTATGGAGCAACAAACAGGTTGTTTATTAACCAAACAACTAATAATACGGGACTTTGAGTCTGAATTGACACGAGCAAGTTACTTGCGAAATCCTCACGAGTACCTTTCTATCATAAATCTGGATCTGTTAGACTGTGCGAGGACAGTGACGAGCCTTTATGATAAAGATTATTGCAAGATATACGAGTACTGTGTATAAGAGGTTTCCGACATCGTCGCGGTGTTTGAAATCGCGTTTGATTTGAATGTAGAAAGGGGGTCCTGTCGCTTGCCCCGATATCAATCTAGACCTGACATTTGACATTTGCACGTTAGCATGAGATGTTTAGAACATAGATATAGATTGTGTTCGAAACACTGCCGGAAGTCATCCAATGAAGTGGTGCACAGCCACTATAAGGGCTGATAGATGTTACAAAAATGGTCAACAAAGTTCCCAACATCCGCTACGCTCATGTCCCCTTGCGTTCTAGCTTCACCGGCTTTACATAGGCAGTTACCGGTACAGCGATGCCAGATACCACTCAAAAACACTCTGTATGGTTCAAACTCTTCGACCTTCATCTCACCCTTCACAGAAGCCTGAGATTCAGAAAACGTCCGAGTCACCAACTAAATTCGCGCCATGGCCCAAGGAGCGGCGGTATATAGTTTCGCTAGCACAGACATGGCTTTCCTGATGACTGGTTTTGGCATATCTTCTATGTATAATTGTGTTATCCAAAACCACATCGACGGCAATATACTGACCAAGGCCGATAGAGTTTTCTTGATTTTGACTGCACAAGTCTGGATCTATTTCTGGAGACGTAGAATCCGATCTCAGGAAACCAGGCAGAGAAAAGCCCTCGTATGAATTTACGTTGCATATCGCAGGCTAATCGCTGACAATGCAGAACAGGTTGCCCTCATCTGGTAAATATATCTAATTATGCATGCAGCAGTTGACGGAAAGATTGACCTTACGTTACAGGTCAATGCAAGCTGCTCAAATGTGAGTCCCTGTGGAAAATGTATGCACAGGTTGTTGGAAGTCCTGCTAGGGCAATTACTGCTTTGATCTCGCGCGTTCATACCATGGAGTTCGAGGATAGATCCCATTTCATGGGCCATACGATGATGTTAGTATCATCGGTGACTCGTCAAGGCGATTTCTGACGGAACGACAGAAAATGGATGCTTTACACCGGAATAGGTGTAAGTGGACTTTTCCCCCCCGGTCTCGACCTCATTAGGATCACTGTCAGTCCACAGTCCTCGACCACGTCCCTTGTGCACGGCGTTTTCATACGTAGAATTTTCATACGTACGTGCTACCAACTTACTACTATCATGTTTCTTTCTGATGCGCACATGAAGTTGAAAAGAGTCTCTATGGTAGACGGAGAATTTCATTCGTTTTGGTAGGCACTTTATTTGGCTGACTCGGAAGATAGCGACTAATTGGGCCAATCAGATTGCATTTTGTTTCATGGAGCTAGGTGCGGTACCTTATCCTACAATGAATAATCGCTACTTAATCGCTGAAAATAGTTTTTGGTCTTCTTGGTGCAATCTGCATGTAGGTCCAATTTCATCAGTGTCGGCGTTTATCAAATACAGGAAACAGCTCCCAACTGCGTGATTATCCTAACGACAATGCCATGGTTATTGTAAGTTTATTCTACCTTTAATCGGGATGCAATTCACAAGAATCAAGTGGTCTATTTCGATCTCGCTTGGTTGTTCAGTAATCAATGATGTTCTTATCGCTGGAACTTTGGCCTATATTCTCCACAAACACAGGACTGTATTCGCAAGGTGATTAACTAATTCAAGTATGAAATTAACCTCTGTAATTGACCGTGTCGGTGCTCAGAATGAACCAAATGATCACGAGACTCATCATATTCTGCTCGCAAACGGGTTTGATTACAACGTAAATTCCTCGGCATTGACGCATGATGTGTGTATACTCACTGTGTCCGGTGTAGTGTAGCAGCATCCATTACTATAGGAGTTGTGAGTGCTTCATCTCGTGCGTTAACCACGACTCTGACCAAGATGCAGTGGATAGTTCGCCGTTTCAATATTAACCACCTATATATGAGTTTTCCTACTGGAGGCTGTGAGAGTCTTGTCGTCATCGACTCGAGTATACAGAATGTTCTGATGTCCTGGCTTGACAGTATATGCTACGTGTCTTCTCGCCAAGTGAGTCGGTCTCAGCGGAAATAGAAGAGCCTACTGATACCTTGTTTAGCTTTATCGCTCGGGAATCCTACCTGCAGCCACAGACAGTCCACGAAATCGAAGATTTCGGAATCAGTTTTGCACGTTCTACGGGGGTGATTCATGTGGACTTACCAGGCAATCACTCCGGGTATCAGGAAACAATGATAAAGTAAGGAGGAACAGATTCCTCGAAAGCGCCTTCTTGTTGAGTCGAGTCGCTATAATCCTTTGGGCATAATACTACCGTCTCGGTGTTATCGTAATTACCTAGAATCAAGTTGTCGTCGCAAGTATGTGTAGGAAATTGGTAGGAAATCATTTTTGTAAAATTTGTCAGCAGCAGTGGCTGAGCTGAGAACCACATTCAAGTGCGCACGATCTCTTCCAGTGACAGACTTTCGTGGAGACAGCACTATCGCAGATCTTTTATACAGTCTTTACTCGCTCACGATCGCCAGCTACCCCAATCATGCCTCCAAAGAAGCAGAATGCACCTTCAGGTTCGAAGGTCAAGGAGGACAAGGTAGATCATCATGCGGCTGCATCTCAGGAAAGAACTGATTAATTAGTTACTTCACGAAGACTTTTGGCATGAAGAATGTAGGCACATTCATACACTTCGTGTCGACGTTTTTCCTGACCGTGCACTCAGAAAAATAAGTCTGCCAAGGTCCAGAAGCAAGTGCAGATCTTGCAGCAGCAACAAGCTATGACCGGGAAGTCCAAGGAAGCAGTTGCAAAGGAGAAAGAAAAGGAACTGCGCGAGAAAGCGAAACTCGAGGAGGAGAAACGCAGGAAAGAGGAAGCTGCTATGTTCAAGCCTGTTCAGACACAGAAGGTACCTTTTGGAGTCGACCCCAAAACGGTGCTTTGCGCTTTCTACAAAGCTGGAAACTGTGAGAAGGGTAATAAGTGCAAGTTCAGCCATGACCTCAACGTTGGCCGCAAGGTGGAGAAGAAGAATTTGTATGAAGATAACAGGGAAGACAAGATGAAAGGTACAGTGTTTACGAGTCAACTGGCTGAGTCTCTCATCGTGTCCCTGATCAGATACTATGGAGAACTGGGACGAAGAGAAGCTACGGAATGTAGTCCTATCGAAGCACGGGAATCCTAGAACAACGACAGACGTGGGTCGGGATGCATCACCACTCGGACCTCTACTCAATGTAGGTATAGATCGTGTGCAAATTTTTTATCGAGGCCATCGAGACTCAAAAGTAAGGAAATTTCAACTCTGCAGGTTGACTGACTTACAATCATTTTCTTTCAAGGTTTGGGTGGTTCTGGGAATGCCCCAATGGAAGTGAAAAGTGCCAATATAGGCACGCCTTACCTCCTGGGTTCGTGCTCAGATCGGAACGCAAGGCAGCTGAGGAGGCGGCCAAAGCCAACACTATCAGTCTTGAAGATTTCCTTGAAATTCAGGTGAGTGTGTTCAAGGAGTAACGCAATTCTCCAAGGATCTCACGTTGCGAAATTATAGCGCCACAAACTAGGTTCAAATTTAACTCCGGTCACTCCAGAGACTTTCGCGATATGGAAGAAAACTAGAATGGACAAGAAAGAGGCCGAGGCAGACGCATTGCGGAAAGCGAAAGAGACGCAACATGCGGCTGGTAAGAACTCGGGCATGAGTGGACGAGATTTGGTGCGTAGTGACAGGATGACACGCAAACATACCCTATCAACTCAAGAGAATTCTAGTTCCAATACAATCCAGAATGGTTCGAAGACGACGAAGAAGAAACCGAAGACTGGGATTTATCGGTATATCGTCGGGAGCAGGGTGACTCGGAAGATATTTCAAGGGTTGAAGACGACGTTCAAAACGTCAGGATATATGATGACGATGGAGATAGCGATTCTGGAGGGCCGTTATCGGATAGCACGTAGGATATGTTATTGTGTACTTTGCTTTAGGAAGTCATACTTGCATTCACCCCCCGTCGCTTGGCTATTCCGGAGTCTATTTACATTCAGGGTTGACGCCTATTTTTAAAGTCGGTTAATTTGCGTGACCGCCAAGTTCAACGTTCTGACTCGGAAGACCCGAATTTAATCAACGTTGAACTTTTGCCTCTTTAAACATTTATTTCTCTATTTGCAAGTCGACTCTTCCTATAGTTCAAACTCTTAGTATACAAAAATGTCTCGCATTCCTCAACCATCTCAACGTCCAACGGTGAAGACGGCGCTCGTGCCCCCTTCTCGCTCAAGAGCCCCGTCGCCGTCCAAGCCTACCCCAAGTGTATCTTCCCCTCGCGTGAGGACTAATCAGTCCCCAAATCTCCGTCTAAGGCTATCCGTAGGCCACCGCCCGTCGAAAATGAGCCGCCCGTTCCCAAAATAACATTGAGCATCAAGGAAGCTGTCGCTCTGAAGCGAGCAGAAGCCAGAAAGGCCGTATCTACTCGAGTAGGCCTTGGCAATAGTGCAGGCTTTGGTAATTTTGAGACCCTCGAAGATGCAGATCCAGTGGCAGCGAAGAAGGATGAAGAGGAAACACCCGAATTAGGGAGGTGGTCCGTAAAAGAAACAATTGAACGTGCTCGGAGCACAGGTGAGTGGATGTGATTCATGCTGAATGCGTGCCGCTGATCAGACAAGGTCATTATTGCAGGTACCATCAATTTGTCCTCTCGCTCTTTACCATGCATTCCTTCTGCTTTGTTTAACATTCATTTGGGAGTAACTCCCGACCCACTGAAGTCAGCAGCTTCAGAGCCACCCATATCGCCCTCCATGGACGGTTCAAGTTCGTCCAGGCGGACTGGCCAACGAGAAGGTCCAGCGTGGTTTGAAGCCCAAGACTTGCACGTACTCAAAGCGTGGAATAACGATATTATCGAAATACAGCACGAAATCTCTCTCTTTGGATCATTGAAGACCGTTGATGTGAGTGTTTACTACGTCCTCCCACGATATATGGTATTTATGTGGTCCATTGCAAGTTACATCAAAACAAGATTGTTCTCCTACCTGATACCTTCGCCGACCTTACGGCTTTAACTATCCTAGATCTTTCTCATAACTCCCTCACTACGCTACCTTCAAATATCTTCGCATTACCCAATCTCACGGTCATGAACCTGTCCCATAACGCCCTCAGCGAGCTCTCCTTTGGTGCCCCGTTCTCGAAGTCTTCCTCGCGCAAAGCGTGGAACAATACCTTGAGTTCCGGAGGATTCTTTGGTCCTGTCATTACAAGAGCCTCGTCGCCACTGCCACGCCTTTCTGTCCTGGATGTGTCTCATAATAAACTCACCGCTTCCACCATAGACCATGCCAATCTGCCTCCGTTGATAACGAAAGCCAACTTTGCCGCAAATCCTCTGGCTTTAGGAGACTCTAACTCCACACCCGCTTTGATTCGAGCCCTCAGTCACTTGGAACATCTCAAGGAACTTCACTGTGAAACCGCCGACATCGGCGATGATGCCTTCCTCAGCAACTTATCCGCTTCGGAAAGTCATTGTTGTTTCCCTCGGTTACAGATCCTTGACATGGGTGAAACTCGGGCTACCATGGAAGGCTTGCAATCTGCGTTATCTGAGCTGAAGCAGGATATCACGTATGATTTTACTACTGAAGAGCCTCCCGAAGGCACTCTGAGGGTGTCTATCGGCAAAAAGGTTGTTCGGGAACCTTGGGAGCTAGAGGCGGAGAGAAGGGTGAAGAACCGCGTGTCTAAAAATGCGATAAGTACGGAAAGCACCGGTGATCCCAGCAAAACAGACATAGGCCACAATAATACAGATGTCGTCAAGGAGGCTTGGGAGATCGAAGCAGAACAGGGTTTGCTAACAGAAGGTGGGCGTCGACGGGCAAGAGCGGCGGTGGTAACGTCTGCAGTAGATATTACAGCACCTCTGAACCCGAGTTCCCTTATCGGACACGGACACCCGCCCACGTCTCCTAGCACCTCGCAATCATCATCGACCGCAAGTTTAACGAACCCTCAATACTACAATGCTGCTACTCAAACACTCACTTTACCCTCGCTCTCAGCTCCGACAAAGTGTCATGCTCGGTCCTTCTCTTTAGCAACTCCATTCTCAAGTCCACTGTCCTCTCAAGGCAAAACAGATTTTGCTCTGCCTACACCGGCACTTCCCCTTGTCGCCATATCAGCTCAACCGTTCGCACAGACGCTCAAGATTCTCGTGCTGAGCAACCGCAAATTCGATCTTTGTGTTTCCCTCCCAACCACTGGCGAGGTCTTACTTCCAAGCCTGGAGGAACTCGTTCTGGAAGGGTGTGGATTCGGTGATCAGGTCTCCGTGACACGTCAAGCTGACACGGGAACTGCCACTTCTCCGCGCTCGAATGATACATTTCTGCCTTTATTGATGCGCGTTTTCCCGAGTCTGCGGACATTGGATCTATCTTACAATGCTCTTACGTCAGCTTCGCTGCAGCAGGACGTTCTGTCTTCCCTCATCCTGGCTGATAACTCCAATGCTCGTAAAGGTCTCAGGCATCTCAGACTCCGTGGTAATAGAATCGACGCACTTGATGCTTTCCAGGGCATCGCAGAACTGTTCAAAGGTAACCGTTCGGTGCCCGATTGGAAACTAGAGGAACTGGACCTCAGAGACAATGAGATTTCCAAGCTTCCTGCAGAACTTGGTCTTTTGCCTCTGGATGTCTTCTTGGTGGATGGTAACTTGTGAGTAGTTCGGTGTGCGTTGATTGTATAGTGATGCTTACGTGCTTGGTAGGTTCGTATACCCCAGAGGAGGGTTTGGGAAAGGGAAGGGACGAGGGGCCTTCTTAGCTGGTTGAGAGGTCGCTTGGAATGATACCCACACTGATGTGACTCCGTGCATCAGTTTTTCTTAGTCTAATAGCGATGATGTTGATGTTCTGCTGCTGTCTTTAAATTGCAAGCTGAGGGTGCAAACTTTTGATCCAGTGACTTATTGAGTGGCCCAAGCTTTCAGTTCGGAGGTCTCACCTTACTGAAAAGGGAGACTAGGCGTGTTTCAAGTTGCTTGTGTGTCAGTGCAATATTGAATGTTGCGTGATGGGTAAGTCTGCCACTGGTGACAATATTGATTCTGAAAGGCTCTAAGGCAAGCTGCTACGCGGCAGGCCAACGGAAAGAAGGACCAATAGAGATATGCAGAATATTGGCATAAATATCATCGGAACGTATAGCAAATAATTTAACTAAATACTACGACGGAAATGTTTGCCCGGACCTATAAGACTCAAATGTTGGGCAAACCTCGCGTGAGATGTGCCGGTAGTGTTGTGGGTAGAAGTCCGCCATTTCTGCCAGCCGGTTCTGCCGAGCAGGTGGGCTGGCAGAATCCGGCAGAATGTCAAACTGCAGCTAAGTAACAATATCCCGATAACTTCCTCACCTTATATAGCCATAGTAACCAGCTTTCTCCATCAATTCAGAGCAATTGCACTTCCTTACTTGTAGAGTAGAAAAAAATCAGTTGTACAGCCTGTACTACGTCGTCGCAGTCTGTCCCGTCCTTTATAACTGACAATTTCAATCGTGGCGAGAAGGTTGATAACAAATCTGGACGCTACTACTGGTCTTGCAAACACTGTCCAGATGCCCTTCGCATCCAAGGTCGTGACAACCAACTCCCCCATTTGCAGGTGGACACGCTGATGGATTAGCATGGTGGGAACGCCTTGCCGTCAGCGCTGACAGACATCCTCTAAAGGCACTTGCAATCACCCTCCTATCCATCGTTCCCCATGCCGCTGATGTCGAACGACTCTTTTCGGACATGGGTAGCACTCAGTCTCCGAAGCGCTGCAATCTCTCGGTAGACACATTTGAAGCACTGGCAAAGATTCGAGCGAATCTTTGTTACCATACTCACCAGAAGGCTGTGGCTAATGGAAAGCCAACTCGTCGACGTCATGCGCACATGCATACTGGTGCCCAGCCAGGAATTAATGTCAAAATAGCTGCTGATCTAGAAGCCAATTTTGCATGGGCACCACCGCTCGCACCTCAGACTGAGAACATCGATGATGATCTTGCAGGTCCTGAATCAATATCACTCGATGAGAATTTGCCCTGCTGGAACACGAAAAAGAATCCATGGAACGAGTGCTGATTGACGGATTGGATGAAGTGTTGGAAGGTCAGGTTTACGATTTTGCGGAGTTGGAGTGTGTTGACCAAGGTCTTCTACCAAAATCTGTTGATGACGAGATCATAGTAGTTGATCATAGCGCAAAAGACGACGAACGGTGGGATGTGGGCACGCTGATGCTCTTCTGATGGTGTTTCTTAGTGACGCTTACCATACATTGTCATATACATAGCTTTGTAGCACTTTGAGAATTCTGCCAGGTGGCAGAAATGGCGATTCTGCTGGCACAACCGGCACAATTAGTCGCAAACAATTCTGCCCCCAGCACTATGTGCCGGTCACATGACGCCGAAGTTGAATTTCGATTTGAATTTCTCAATTGAAATTCGTGTCCAAATTGCTGGGTATACATTTTGAGCGCCACTTTTCAGTGCTGACTGACGCCTGACCACACCGAGATTCAGGAATTGAACAGGCCAGAATCAAAAGCAAACCATCTCTTATCGAATCCTTTCACTCGCGATGACTCACATCGCAACTATCCCGTCATCACTTTTTCAAGGAAGACTGACGTGGCTAAGGTGCTCAACATTGCCATCGCGTGAGCTGTCACATATATAATCGAGTATGATTTGACTTTCCAGTAAGTCATGTTCTCCGTTGTATTCTTGTTGGCACTCCTGGCTTTCTCAGTCACGGGATCGCCCGTTGAATTTCCCAATTCCCCCATCACCCTCCCCATGACCAGGAAGCTAGCATTCTCCAATGTTACCGAGCTCTTGCGGCACGATGAAGCCCGCTTGGCCGCCTTTGGAGCACACAGCACGCATGGCCGACGTGATGTTGATGGTGCTACTCATCGTATTGTTCCTTTGTCACCCGCCGATTTGGGAAACACATTTTCAGGCTACACCGTGAAGGCTGCCATTGGCAATCCCCTCACAACCTGTAAGTTCAACACTGAGACAACATGCGGCTTCTAAGATAGTATTGAAGATGACTTGATTGTCGACAGCGCTACCGCGATCACATGGGTTGGCGCCGGGACTCCGTACGTCAGCTTGAGCGGCGTCGACACTGGAGACCCTGTGGCGGTCAATTACCATTATGGCTCCTTCCAAGGTATGACATACAACAATATCATATGTTGAAAACACCTACAATTAGTATCTATAGGAACTATGTGGAATGATAACATGATTTTAGCTGAGAAGTTAATCATCACCGGGATGGACATCGGTGTTGCTTCTACTTCGCGGGGCGTCGTCGCTGACGGTGTCCTTGGCATCGGGCCTACATCGTCAGGCCCCCGCGCCCTAACAGGACGAACGATTCCGACTATCACTGACCGCCTGATTTCGCAAGGCACCATTAAACGGCCCGTTGTTAGTATCTTTTTCCAGCCTATCACTGCAAATCAAGTCAAGCATGGAGAGCTTACCTTTGGTGGAACCCACCCTAGCATGTACAAGCCCAACATCAGATACACGTAAGGCACTTCAGCTTCTGGATCAATCCAGACTGATAGTAATTGTTTTGTTTCAGTGATATCACCACCACTCCCCCCTCATCGAATCATTGGGGTATCAATCAGAGTATCACATACGGTGCTACAACTATCTTGGACAACAGCGCTGGTATCCTGGATTGTGGTACCACCTTTCTTTACCTTGCCTCAGGTGTGTATTTAGAGTGCAGCGAGTGATAATAGTCTCATCAGCGTTCGATAGATGCCTATGAGAAGTACAAGGATTTAACCGGCGGTATTGTGAATCCGGCGAATGGTCTTCTCCAGATTTCCCCGGACAGTTCGGACAACTGTATACCTTGAATTTCTATATTGGCGAGGTACGTCAATTCTGTCGGCCCTCACATCCCTTGTTAACCATTTGCACAGAGTATCTACAAACTCATCCCTAATGCGCAAATCTGGCCTCGTTCTCTCAATGAGAGGATTGGGGGCGGTGCCGATGATATATATCTCGTCGTTAAAGACCTTGGAACAGCCATTGGCGCAGGGCTTGACTTTATTAATGGCTACGTATTCTTCCAGCGCTTTTACATTGTGTTCGATAGCAGCAGGGACCAAGTCGGTTTTGGCCGAACCATATTCACTTATAACATCAGCAACTGATATGGAATTGCCAAAGTATGCGAAGCACGGGTTTGAAAGTTATACGGACTCTTCTCAAATAGGCTATGGAGGTTACTCGAGTTTCTGTATACTACGATTAGAATATAGCAATACAAGTGAGCATGTGTACCTCCAAAGTCTTCAGCTATGTCTACAAGGGACCAGACACTGCTCTTTTTGCAATTGAGGAAGATGTCGATGTCGATGAACCGATTCCATTGAATGAAGTTCGCGACTATCAAGAGGCAGCCTGGCGAATTCTCAACGTCACGCGAAAAGAACCGTCGGTCATGAACCTTCCCATTCATTTACCTGGCTCGAATGTCCCTCAGTTCAGACAAGGAGGAGAGAGATTGTCTACCTCTCTCTTAAACCGTTACTTTTTACATGCAGACGAACTTGCTGGGCTTCACTATGAGGAATGCTTCGAACAGTTTGTACTTTATGTCTACACAGAAGAAGACGATATGACTATTTGGAGAAACAAAAGAGAGGAGTCGCATGAAACAAAGCCTCCGAGTCAAAGCGGATTAGATCACAAAAAGTGGCTCGAATCCAAACTGTTTCAATTTGAGAAGGAGAACGCTTCCATCTTCGAGCTCTGCTTCAGCATCGACCTGCAGTTTCTTTCACCGACCTTCGCACAGTCGAAGGACATACTTTCGATACCTTCCATGAAGCTGCATGTGACCTCGGATCATTTGAGAACCAAAATGAAGGATATCTCACACTACGAGAAGCTGTCGAATCCCTTCGCACTCCCTCTCAATTACGATTTCTATTCTACTGGAAGGCTATGCAGCTATGCCACTCTGGACAGAATTTTGAGAAATGCTATCGATCGACCACATCCAAAGACTCGGCAATGTACACAATGGTTATGAATTCACACTGTAGATCATCGATGATCTGCTCCCTCATTCTGGAAGACATCTTGGAGATTTCGGCTTGCCATCCCCTCCCAGACAATCCATCGAAGTCTACAATGAGCAAACTTATCAGGCCAAGGAAAAATGTTCTCAGTAAAGGCTCTATCATTAATACTGCGCGCACAAGGATAAATTGTGGTCATTGTCGGAGGCAGTGCACTTAGTGCCACTGCATATGGCCGTATGGCTCATCATATGTTTGGCATTCCTGTAACCAATGACAACGTCAATTTGCATAGCTCCATTCATCCACACTCACCTCGAGCTGATCTCATTCGACATGCAACAGCAATCATTTGGGATGAACTGCTTGTAATCAATAGAGCTGCCTGGGAAAGTGTGGATGAACTCTGTCACACAATCTGCAATAAACTAGTGCTGCCGAAGTCCGGTTCGGTTAGGTTCATCACCCTATATCTGCGAACCCCGAACTCGACCAGTGGTCAGGTTCAAGCAAGATGGGTGAACCCTGGACCGGACGCCTTCGAACGCGTTCGCAAGGGTTCAGTTCAGGTTCAGAACGCGTTCGGACCCTCGAACCGTTGATTTAATTAGCAAAAAAAATCAAAATGAAAATGACATGTACAATACGAATAGCTACTAGAACTCTTCATTGACATCGACGCGGTTATCATAAGGAGCGGCGAATTCAGCCTGGGCTGTTGCGGAGATGTGACCTTGGCGGTATGTGCTCTTGAGCAATTGAAGAGCCTCAAATGTTGTTGGCTTCAAACAGCTGCGACGCACGGTCCCAGTAACACCACCGCTCGAAAATGCTCTCTCAGATGCAACAGCTGATCCCTGAATGGCGAAATAGTCCTTTGCAATGCGGGAAATAGTTGGGTATTGTATAGAATGGTGCTTTAAAGTTTTTTGAATCATGTCAGTACAAAAGCAATACAAATAAAATAACGAGACGTACACCCCACCAAGCCACCACATTGTTGACGTCCTCGAGCGGTGCATCTAGATAGTCCTCGAGTTCTTGATGAGGCCTTCGTGTGGTTGCGTCATTCACGACACGCGATTTGACAGAGCTTTGCATCCAATTATGGCCATACGAGCCTTGGCGAGCAAGCGAGGGAGGTGCAGTAACAGACGGCTCTGCAGGAGCCTGCGAGGGAGTACTACTGCGATGATACATATCAAACTATGTAAGATTAGTATACAATTGACAGAAATGAGTGATGAGCGACGTACCGTGCTCTTGAGGCATTGCATGCCTTGTTTGAAAAAATGAGCGGTCCATTTGTCTTTTGCGTACGCGACCTTGTAGTTGGGGTCCAGCGCTACACCAACAAGGTCAATGATGTTCAAAGGCATTAGAATAGATACGAGATACATACCGAGACAAATGAAATATACATCTGTGTCGTCAGTCTTACTATACCACTTGCGGAGATTAGTGACACCAGCTTCAATGGCCGTTGAGAAACGGGCAAATTTTGACGCGTTCGCCATGTTTTGCAAAGTGTCTTGAAGACATTCGAGCACTGGAATGGTTCTCCATACGGTTGGTTCACGTGTGGCAGAGAAGCTCTGTTGAGGTGGAAAACCCAGGAATCACCACAGTAGTAGGTATATTCTGAATGAAAAAACATTAGAAGTTAGCAACTTATCAAACATGAGAGATGGTGAACATAGTACCGGTGCTTCGAGTCGTTGCATAGCTGAAAAAAGTACCCTTGTTGCTTGTGCAATGTGGGGAATGCTACTGTCAAAAGAAGAGAAGGAACAGAAGTTGGTGAGTGCACTACTTAAACTGACAGGAAGCCTCACGAAAAACACGCAGCTGGAATTGTGCACATGGTGCAGGTTCGGACCGGTTCGGACGCGTCCGAACCGGTCCGCATTTTTCAGTGACGACATCGAACCCCGAGCCTGTTAGGGGGTTCGGTCTAGGAGAGAGACCAAACCTGTGACCGAACCACTGGTCCAGTCTGGATGGGTTCAGGTTCGAACCATGGTTCGGGACCGGACTGCGGCAGCACTACAATAAACCAGGAATACCATTTGCAGGAATCACATTTGTAGAATTGGGAGACTTTCGACAAGCAGGACCTATTGTCAGTGGAGCAGGCGAGACTGCAACGTTAGCACAAATCGTCTGCACTATGGGAAAACATATGCTTATTGACCCTCAATGCAGCAATTCGCAGCGCAAGAGACCCTCAGTTCACTGTGTTCATTGATCGCATTGGTGACGACTGCTCTGGAAATTGACAAAATCTTGCACTCATAGCAGTCACCACAATCATTGACAATACCATCAACTTCCTTTTCCCACAAGATATTGTTGAAGATGCTAACACCTGTCTTCATCGTGCTTTCCTATCCCCTCTCAACATCTACGTTGATGAATTCAACGACAAAAATTTCAACAAATTACTGGGCAATTTTTGTTAGTATCACACACAAACTTTGAGCACACACACCACTTACCAGACAACACAGAATCTTACTTCAGCTCAGACAGTCTGAAAGAAGCTGACCACACTCCATTGAATGCACCAGAACATGCACCTGACTACCTTGCAATGTTAACCCATCCTGGAGTGCCTCCTCACTGCATAGATCTAAAAGAGAACTGCATTTGTGCCATTCAACGAAATCTCTTGGTAGAAAAAGGCTTGGTCAGAAATGTGTGCGTGTGCATAGTGGCTCTGCATCATCACTTCGTTGAAGTGCAGCTCATAAATACATTCAAAACCCACTGCATTCCCTGCATCAACTTTATGTTTCATCCAAACCATTCATCATGGACAGTGAATCAAAGGTAGTTTCCATTGAGACCTACCTATGCAACTTCATTTAACGGCTGTCAAGGGTTAACAGTACTTGACCTTCAAACAGATCCGTTTGCTCACAGTCAATTGTACACAGCTTTATTGAGAGTGAGAGTGCGCAGAGACACGCTGTGTCTGTTTGCAGAGATGAACAAGACACAGGACTGTGCAAACATCATATTTCCAGAATTGCTATTGTAAATACAAATGTATCGTCATAAAGCCAACCAAAGGGGTGTGTTTTTGTATATATTGTGGTGAATGAAACAAACTGAGAAAACAAACCAGTTTAAATGGCAGCTGTCCAGGCCCTCAAGTACAACATGTAAGTTGATATGGTGAGATCATATAACTTCTGATAGCGATTGCTTCCATGTCAATTCCATGGGCTCAAGTTTGCCAAGATCATGTATACTCTGCACCCACTCCTCATGCCTACTTCTGCATGAAGCGAGATGGCTGAGTTGCTCCGATGTAGGACTGTGGACAAGGAACACAAACAAATAGTCTGACATATTGTTCTGATGGATAACTGAAAAAATATTTTCTCCGCTCCTGATAAAAGCAGAGACATCAATACAATTGTCTGGAGTAACCTGTCAAACAAAACCTTTCAACTTTATTGTAATCCAGTATGATACTGATGCTCACGAAAATTGGTGGAGCTAGGGGAATGATAAAATCCTTCCCATCCCACTTCATCTGCAGTGAAAGGTCTCCAGATGTGGGCCACAAGCATGGCAAGTGTATCAGTGTCTCCAGTGCACCATTTTCCAGTGGATTGTATGGGAGACTAGGAAGATGATAGCAAGCAAATGACGCACATAAATTTTGTTCTGAATCACTGTAAACCACTAAATTTGTGTATGCACAAGAGAAAATTGACACATATGATGTTAGTGAGGACTTGGTATGCTTCGACTTGGTCCACTAAGCAATGTGGAAAAAATGTGAATCACTGAAGTTGAAAGTGATGTTAGAAGTCTTGCAAGCTGGTCCAAGTCCGTGCAGATATTCAATTACAACCATTTTCCCTCCAAATCTTGGGGAATTGGCCTGCAGAAATTGGTGTTTATTAATTGGTGTATGGTCCAAAGGTGTTGCAGGTGGCTTTGTTGGAGCCAGGGAAACTGTATTTTGTCTTGGCGAGGACGTGGTGACATCAGGAGCGATGTTCTCTGGTGCGC
This sequence comes from Suillus spraguei, assembly GCA_016800925.1. Lineage (NCBI taxonomy): Eukaryota > Fungi > Basidiomycota > Agaricomycetes > Boletales > Suillaceae > Suillus > Suillus spraguei. The sequence continues at coordinate 57,234 of JABCPU010000273.1, forward strand.
CCAAGGAATGTGTTTCTGAATCTTGAGGCATATTTTCTGGTTGTGGGTCACTAATAGTAAGATTGATTACAGCACGCATGATCATTTCTTCATTTGACTGCTTGATATCTACAGGAGCTGGAACACTGGCCAAAGTACTTGACCAATGAACGATTTCCACAGCTGCAGGCTGGTTCATTGTTATCAATCCGCTGGGTGGCAGTCTTGGATATATCCTCTCTGGTATGCGAGACAGCTTTGACTTCTCTGCAGCAGGGGCTTCTGCTACATCATTCAATAACACAAGTGTACCAGGTTGAGCAGCTGGGTCTACCACAGGACTTGCAATATTTGAATCACAAGCAGCTGCTTGTTGTGCCTTAAACCATTGCAGGTCACAGTTTTTGATGTGCTCGGACAGTGAAGATCTCTCAGGCTCGAGTCAGTGCTTAGGCTGCAGTTTTGGGATAGTTCTGACTTCTCAGGATCTGACACCAGGCAGAAGAGCTGCTGAGTATACTGTAGACGTGGAACTAAAACTCTGCATTGTCAGGCTATAGTGTCAATATGATATATCATTTTACTTTCATTAAAGTAAATCTGTGTTATATCAGGGCCGTTGGCTTACCATGGGCCACCATGGGCCACCACAAATGTGCTGATATACCACCATGTACCTAATATGCACTGCCGCAATTTTGGCAATTTTGAAACTTAGCTTTTGTCATTCCAGGCATTTGGTCACTTCCACATATCAGGCCTTCTCACACTATTCCCACACTCCACATTTTCGCATTTTTAGCCACCTTACCCCACAACACCCAACACATGACCCAATATGGCACACCCCACAATTTCAATTATTCCCACCCTCCCCCTACATCATTGCAGCTTCACCTGTGCATATATAAGTAATAGTTTAGTATATATATATGTATAGTATAATGTAATAGACCGCTTTTTTTGTCTATTTGTGTGTCTGTTCCTCCTCTAGGGCCCTTTTGACATAGTTAGTGATGTGCATGGCCTGGCTTCAGGCCGTGGGCCGGGCCAAGCGGGCCAAAGTCATGGCTTGGTGATGGCTTCGGCCTGGCCTAAGATTATGAAAAGCCAAAGCTGCCAGCTCAGGCCGTGGCTTAGTGCTTATCCAAGTTCTGTTCTTCCATCACCTACTTATATTACAGTATTGGCACCAGTCCCAGTCCCCGACTCGCTCATATCAGCCACAAGTATCTGACCAAATGGTGCGTCTTCTGTTTATTATGTAAACAAATACCACTCATTCAAACTGAACAGTAAATAAGGTGCCTATGGACAGCCAGACCACTGTGCTCTACTTCCAAGGCTTCCACTTATCAGAACATTCCTAGTAAGGTAAGTGCTTCCATTGGTCTCCAAAGTTTTGAACACCCTGTGCGACTATTCTAATGTGTTATGTAGGTTTATTCCTGCTACCATAAGGGAGTGGGTTATATTGTGTTTTATCACTGAGACCTCATTCAAATCGGTCAGCTTCCTACATCTCTTGCTTTTAACCTTCAATCATATTCTTCTCTTGTCATCTTCAATTGCTTGTTCGCTCAGCTATTTGGGCCCAAGTTCGCGTTTCACTGAAACCCCCATGGCCTCAGTGATTCATTGCCATGCTCTCACTACCGATGTCGTCCCCATTGATAGTTTCTTTAGAAATTCGCCATAACTGGTCTAGCCTGGTGGTTGCTACAGCAGAATCAAAATCTGCTTCTCTTGGATTGTCCAGGATTGAAACCTGCCGGTGACAAGGTTTTTTCTATCGAATCACACCTTGATATTCACTCATCAATAGTTTCTTTTGATTGAAGGAAGTCCTTGCCCACTGTTTACAGCTTGTGAGTGTGTTGATCTTCCCTCGAGTTCAATCCATGCTGATCAAAGCCGTTGCCCACTGTTCACCACTACCCATCGCTACCTGATACCTCTATTGGGCCATGGCTCAAGCCAGCCAGGCCAAAGCCAAGCCATCATTGACAGCTTTGGCCCGGCCTGCAGTTCTTCAAAGCCAGAGCCATCTGAAGCCAGGCCAAAGCCACGGCTTTCAGGCCAAGCCAGGCCAGAACATCACTAGACATAGTGTAGGTTACAAAACATTTTCGCATTTTTGCCCCTTTGGTGGGGAGGTGTTCTATTATATTCAGAACATGTTTTTGAGTATATATGAGTAGATTCCCATCTTTATTTCACCTTCTGAAGCATCCTACATCAATATATATAGCACATATGCAAGAAAACATAAAATATGTTCTCATTTAACTATTTCTAGGTAGACAGACTTGGAAAAATATTTCCCGGTATCTATCCAACAGTAGAAACAATGTATCAGGAGCATAGGACCATAGGATTATCTCCTGTTGCATAGTGTGCCCCCCTCTCCTGGTGGTTCACCCCCTGTGAAAATTTTTCCTGTAGGACCGGACCTTAATTAAGGTAAGGGGTCTATTTTTATGTATATTTGGAGTAGATATATTGTATAGCTGGCCTAGTACACACATAGGATCCTTCTACAGGAACAAAGATATAGAAAATCGCATTTTTGACATTTTTGATGTTTTTAAATGTCTTACTCTTGCATAAATAATCCAGCCTGTGTATATGATTATCACAGTATATATACTTGCTTTTTATGACAAAGATCAGTTCAAAATAGGTTGTAGGCTTGAGATACTGCATATGCTTGCTATTTCTACTGATAAGGGATCAATACCTTCAAACCATCGAAATTTAACAATCAGAAACTTGGAGTACACTCCAAATATATTAGTATCATATTCATAAATTTACAAAACAATCCAACAAGAATTGAGTGCTGAAGAAGTGAAATAGATAAGAAATGGAGTGTGGGAAAGTTTAAAGATCCAAAACATCGAAATGGTCAGTTGGGCAGTAGTAGGACTTTAATGCTGGATCAACTCAGATATACACTACATTCCTTCCACAATCCTCTAACCTCAGGGCAGCATGTAGTAGATGTTTCTTTAGTAGTCTACCATGTATCCTATATATTTCTAATGAAATGTTTGACCTGTACCATATATAAATGTGACTTTGTGTAAAAAGATGACAATTGTCACTTTTCACACATATGTCATTTTACTTGTTATTCAATCAGTCCTTCGTGGATCTTTCTAAAACTTCAAATTTATCATTAGGGACATACATGAGAGGTATCACAGGTATCTGATCACTTATCACAGGCTTCATTACCATATAGGTCTCTTATCAGTAGAAATACCTCTGTACATCCAATATCATATTTGCGCCCTATGTAGGGCTGATCCTTGACATTGAACATATGTATGAATGTACTACTGATTATATATGCAAGAGTAAGACATTTAAAAACATCAAAAATGTCAAAAATGCGATTTTCTATATTGTTGTTCCTGTAGAAGGATCCTATGAGTGTACTGGGCCAGCTATACGATATATCTACTCCAAATATACATAAAAATAGACCCCTCACCTTAATTAAGGTCCGGTCCTACAGGAAAAATTTTCACAGGGGGTGAACCACCAGGAGAGGGGGGCACACTATGCAACAGGAGATAATCCTATGGTCCTATGCTCCTGATACATTGTTCCTACTGTTGGATAGATACTGGGAATTATTTTTTCAAGTCTGTCTACCTAGAAATAATTAAATGAGAACATATTTTATGTTTTCTTTATGTGCTACATCTATTGATGTAGGACCTTCAGAGGGTGAAATAAAGATGGGAATCTACTCATATATACTCAAAAACATGTTCTGAATATAATAGAACACCTTCCCACCAAAGGGGCAAAAATGCGAAAATGTTTTGTAACCTACACTATGTCAAAAGAGCCCTAGAGGAGGAGCAGGCACACAAATAGACAAAAAAAGCGGTCTATTACATTATATTATACATATATATACTACACTATTACTTATATAAGCACAGGTGAAGCTGCAATGATGTAGGGGGAGGGTGGGAATAATTGAAATTGTGGGGTGTGCCATATTGGGTCATGTTTTGGGTGTTGTGGGGCAAGGTGGCTAAAAATGCGAAAATGCGGAGTGTGGGAATAGTGTGAGAAGGCCTGATATGTGGAAGTGACCAAATGCCTGGAATGACAAAAGCTGAGTTTCAACATTGCCAAAATTGCGGCAGTGCATATTAGGTGCATGGTGATATATCATTTGTGGTGATATATCGCTGTGGTAAGTCGACTCCAGGGATATATCATGGATTTCTTTCAATGAAAGTAAATGATATATCATACTGCCAGGATATTGTGGCGTTGTTGCCTGTGGATTTGTATGTCGGATCATGAATGAACAAGGCGTGTGGCATATCTTACAGGCAATTGAACTGACTCCGCTTACGGACTGCTAGGAAATGTTAACTGTGTGCTCGGGGTCGCATCCTGGGCCAGGGCGATTGCTAGCATACCTGGCACTGAGGTAGTGTTCCAAGATCATGCCGACTCTCGAGACAGTAGACCAAGCTTAATACGTGCACGGGAAGAAACTGTACAGTTAATGACCAAGTGGGAATAAGGTGAAGACCTTTGTCCAATCTTTGAAAGGTTTTGTTGACGTTAGCGTGCGAACCCCATGTCAACAAAGGCCTTTCTGATCCACGATGCTGTAAGCCTAATGTGACACAGCCTATGACGCACTAGGGTGTTTTTGTCAAGGTTTTCTTGAAGGTTTTCATTAACTTATGACCCGCCGATTTTACATCAAACCTTAATCGTTGGACCGTCAAATGGTAAGTTCAAGTTAGGTTTGAGAAACTTCACACTACTAACTAGTACTAAGCTATTTTAGATCTATATTAGCGCATTAGGCTGACAATCGTCGTTCCCCGCACAACGATGACAATGATGTATGCAGCAAACACCACTTCTCTATTGAATATAACGTGTACTATGTATGAGTTTTGACGAGGACTTGATAAATGCAGTAGCATCAGATGGAACAGTTACTAGTTACAAACTTATAATGTTAACTTAAAGTCGTTTGATTTGGTATCTTCGAATCAATATTTTCACGCTCATATTACATCAAGTAGAGCCTTGTTTTACATTATGACTAAACCATAAAAACCTTCGCAAAAACACCCTACTGCACCTTTTTCTTATCTGATTGAACACCGTGAAACGATACAGATATATATAGCTCGACCTTGGGGATCATCCACTTACCGCCACTATCTTCCACGCTATCGCTCCGCCTTGATTAGTGTTGCCGTCGGCCTTCCAGACGCATACCTGATGTCTAGTCGTTCTTTCGTATACTGTATAGGAGGGAAAGACCAACGCGTATGTTGTATGTTAAGATACTATACAATATCCATGTTGGTCTACTACATAGTTCTCACGGCTACAATATCAAGGAATCATCAATTCACTGATGATACCTCGTCTATACTACATAGTCCACATCAACCTCAGTGCCTCGTTTCACATAATACCACACATGCTGCCGCGTCTGTGCCATGTACCCTGCGTGTCAGCACTTAGTGTTGGATTCCGAAGAATCCGGCAAGGGAGAGAGGAAGGAGGCCGGGGCGATCCGAGAGCGCATGGCTAATGAGCTGCGTGACGCGTCGAGCTGCGCCCTGAAATATATGTCAAATAAGTTATGTTTATTTCGTTCCTTACTTACCTGCTATAAAGCCAAGCGCCCTTAGATGCGAACATCTCTTGAATAGAAACTGTACTTAGTTCCTGTATGTCAGCCTTAGCTGACCAAAACTGTAGCGTGCCTTAGGTACTGCGCACGTTCCAGCACATATGTGCAATTCTTATTAGCGCGTGTGACCAAAAAGGAAATCCATTTCGGACGCCGTTTGACTTGATGCTCATATCGAAAATGACGTTTCGCCTTCTTCTCGTCATGACCTATACGCCATGGTCGACCGGCAAATAAGCAATGATCTGAAAGAATGTGCACTCACACTCTGGGATCATGGCTGGTGGGTCGAAGATATCTGTGAAGTGCTCATTGTTTCTCAGGCCAGCCTCCGCTTTTGTTGGCAAAACATGTTTGAAGGGCTTGGTGCTGTTGCTAGGCCCCCCATCTCCACTTGTCGGCCGCGCGAGAATAATCATGCGAGTGCTCATGACACCAGTCGAAGACCCCTTCGCTGAAGAATCAGATTTGCACCTCGACAAAACTTGCACCTGGCTTGCAGCGACTCGAGAGCAGTCGGACGTTGACGCTAATCTCATGACTTACTCTATGCTTTGTTCCAATGACTCTAACTCTTTGACATCTGCAACGTACCATGCACGCAGACTCGGATGCAGGACAGGATAGACGACAATGATAAATATACTGCGTATTCATGCACAAAAGAAAAATCCTAAATTCACCTCTACAAGACGAGCCGCGCTCACTTGTATTGCTGTATTCTAATTGTAGTACAGTACACTTGCTCATAACGCATAACGCATAATAATTTATAACAAATCAGGATCTAATTTTTTCAAGATGCACAAAGCTATCCATTTACAGGGATGAATGTGGTCCATATATCGCTGTTAACGCATAACCAAAGATACCCAAAAATGATTTTCTAGTGATTTGTTTTTATTTTATTTATTTATGCATTATGAGCGAGTGTACTGTATACAGAAACTCTAGTAACCTCCATAGCCTATTTGAGCAAAGTCCGTGTGCTTCGTATACTTTGTCAATTCCGGTTGCTGATGACAGAAGTGAATAATGTTCGGCCAAAACCGACTCGGTGCTTGCCGCTATCGAACACGATGTAAAAGCGCTGGAAGAATACGTAGCCATTAATAAAGTCAAGCCCTTCGCCAATGGCTGTTCCAAGGTCTTTAACGACGAGATATATATCATCGGCACCGCCCCCAATCCTCTCATTGAGAGAACGAGGCCAGATTTGCGCATCAGGGATGAGTGTAAAGGTACTCTGTGCAAATGGTTAACAAGGGATGTGAGGGCCGACAGAATTGACGTACACCGTCAATATAGAAATTCAAGACAGATAGTTGTCCGAACTGTTCAGGGGAAATCTGGAAAAGACCATTCGCCGGATTCACAGTACCGCCGGTTAAATCCTTGTACTTCTCATAGGCATCTATCGAACGCTGATGAGACCATTATCACTCGCTGCACTCTAAATACACACCTGAGGCAAGGTAAAGAAAGGTGGTACCACAATCCAGGATACCAGCGCTGTTGTCCAAGATAGTTGTAGCACCGTAGGTGATACTCTGATTGATACCCCAATACTGCGATGAGGGGGGAGTGGAGGTGATACCACTGAAACAAAACAATTACTACCAGTCTGGATTGATCCAGAAGCTGAGGTGCCTTACATGTATTTGAGGTTGTAGTTGTATACGCTAGGCCGGGTTCCACCAAAGGTAAGCTCTCCATGCTCGACTTGATTTGCAGTGATAGGCTGGAAAAAGATACTAACAACGGGCCGATCCATGGCGCCTTCCACAACCAGGCGGTCAGTGATAGTCTGGATTGACAATGTAGGCCCGATGCCAAGGACACCGTCAGCGACGACGTCCCACGAAGAAGAAGCAACACCGATGTCCATCTCGGTGATCAATAACCTCTCAGATAAAAACATTTTATCTTTCCACATAGTTCCTATAGATACCAATTGTAGGTGTTTTCAACATATGATATTGTTGTATGTCATACCTTCGAAGGAGCCATAAGGGTAATTGACCGCCACAGGGACTTCAGTGTCGACGCCGCTCAAGCTGACGTACGGAATCCCGGCGCCAACCCATGTGATCGTGGTAGCGCTGTCGACAATCAAGTCATCTTCAATAATATGTTAGAAGCCGCACGTTGTCTCAGTGTTGAACTTACAGGTCATGGGGGGATTGCCAATGACAGCCTTCACGGTGTAGCCCGAAAATGCGTTTCCCAAATCAGCGTGTGACAAAGGAACAGTAGGAAGAGGATAAGCATCAGCATCACGTCGGCCATGCGTGCTGTGTGCTCCAAAGGCCGCCAAGCGGGCTTCATCGTGCCGCAAGAGTTCGGTAACATTGGAGAATGCTAGCTTCCTGGTCATGGGGAGTGTGATGGGGGAATTGGGAACTTCAACGGGTGATCCCGTGACTGAGAAAGCTAGGAGTGCCAACAAGAATACAACGGAGAACATGACTTACTGGAAAGTCAAATCATACTCGATTATATATGTGACAGCTCACGCGATGGCAATGTTGAGCACCTTAGCCACGTCAGTCTTCCTTGAAAAAGTGATGACGGGATGTGAGTCATCGAGAGTGAAAGGATTCGATAAGAGATGGTTTGCTTTTGATCCTGGCATGTTCAATTCCTGAATCTCGGTGTTGTCAGGCGTCAGCGTTAACCAGTCAGCACTGACTGACTTAATTTGGACCAACTATGTGTCAGCCCGTCAGAGAACGGATGATATTCAGTGCGGAAACGAGAATTTGATTCTGCACAGGGTTGTTGAGTTGCACGCAAGTCTTGGACACGTTCTGCAAAGTAATACCAACGCATAGCGTACTCCTACAGAAAAATACCTCCTTATATATGCCAGTCAACGCTAAAACCATGCTGCCGACGCCCGGTAATATTGCGCCATTGATCCCGAAGATTCCAGGCTATCCTGTCATTATTATCCATTAACCATAGCTAACTAGAGACAACAGGTTATGCTTCCTTGTCACGGACTACAGACACTTGATAGGTCATCCATCATGGCTCCCACGATGGATAATATGCCTGACACCTCAATATGGCATGATTCTAACTCATTTTGGAGCTGTCTACTATCACAGCGGCGCTAGAGATATTTAAGATAGGTTTTAATGTTGTACAGAATGCAAAGTCCATTTTTAAAATTTAAATTGACATAAATATGGGTACATAACTTCAAATTTTGTCAGTGTTTTGTCCAAAATACAAAATATTAAGCTTTGGCAGCTATTTTTACGCTGACCATATGTCAGCGAAAATAAGAAATATAGTCAAATTTTCAGTGTCTGCTTGAATTTGAAGTTATATTATGACATTTAACTTGGGACAATTACTTGAAGTTTGGTCCATGGTCAAAGTATTAAGTTGTGTCAAACAATTAGACCCTCCCAAAAATATCAAGTTCAGGGTGGCAACAAAGTTCAATGACAAAACTTCAAACATTGTCTTCAGATTAAATGAATCACCCGATCATCGCCCACCCTTGGCCCACCCTTTGCCCACAAACCTGCCACAAGAATGCAAAAGATTAAATATATTTATGACAGTACAAGCTGAGTCAATAGTACTAGGTAACTTCAGTCGTGAGATAAGGATAAAATCACTGCGTAACCATCAGAAACCCTCCATCACGCGAAGTGACTGACGACCCAAGACACCTTTGCATTTTCAAGGTGATTTTCGAGGTCTGTCAAATACAATTTTGCCAGAAAATCAGGGTACAATGAGAAGGGATTGACGATATGGTGGTCTAGCAGGATATGTTGCTGTACAGCAAACAATAATTCTCCTGTCAACGTACTATATATGTATTTGATATTAACACCTTCAAACTTAAGTGTAGCACGTAATACTGCCGTTCGTCGTCTGATGAGGGTATACAGGTCCTCAGGCACCGCACTAGTTGCTGCACAGTCGGCAACCATGATGGTATCATTCATGGGATCTTCGGCAAGCTCATGAATAGAATTTGTAGCGTTCTTGTTAAACACTTGATCAAATAAGACTCCACACTCTTGAATAGCAGGTGGACAGTCTGGTTGGGCGAGCCAACAGCGAAGTCTGGCAGCCTTGATATACGAAAGAAGCATTGTGTTTTCAAGTTCCCCTAAAAGAATGTAAGTCTGACTTTCTCATTTGTGTTTTGATGAGGATGTACCAAATTTGTGATTGATAGGAATGCATTGTATGATTCCAATCAGATGTTCTAAAGGAAAGCACCACCACAAGTGCACAGGCCCGAATAGTAATAGATAGTCATATATGTGGAAAGATGCATGGTGATTTGGTCGCAGAGAGAAGGTGGGATGAATTTCCTGCAACTTCCCGAAATAAGCAGCGATATGTGAGCGATTGTTAAGACTGTACTCAAGGGTAGAGAGATCCGAAGGGCTTTGGCCTCAGTTCGTGCACTGTGCCCCTTTCTCGAGTAATGCCCCTTATTTCAGGGAGGAGTTATTCGTCTGAAGACCCAGAAGGAGTTGCGTGACGGATCCGGGTGTCCGAAGGTGTCGGATATGATACGTCCGAAGGTTATTCGGAACGTAAGGAGAGGTCAGAGATTAAGGCTAGTTTCGGAACGAATTCCTAACTAGAAACTAACGGAGATAGACTATCCGAGGATAGAGTCGGAGATACAGACTATAGGAATCAATCCTAAGTCTCGGAAGGTGACTTAAAGCGGAAAGTGGCTTAAGTCCGGAGGAGGCAGAATGAGTAGAATCTAAGATGATATTCGAACTAAGGTTCTACGGAGATCTACAAGTGGTTTATATACTGTAAGTATCTAAGATGGATAATCAGCAAGTCCGGGACCGAGGGCTATGTACAAAGTGTAATGGAAGTTTATTAGTTAATGCACAGCGGATCAGTAAGCATGATTCAGAAATGAACACAGGAAACAGATCAGTAACACAGGACGGAAATATAAACAGCCGGAATACCAGAAACAGGAGGAATGACGAAAGGAGATAGACGCAGATATACACAAGGGAGTTAAGGTGCGAGAAGTGAGCACATTCGGATGGGTGGTCCGGGCAGGATCTGTGGACCGGACAGATATGGAATTGATCGGATCTGAGATTAGAAGTATGGTATATGACAGCGATAGGCTTGAGCCCTTCTTGCTGACATTGTTCGCACACAAGCAAGATACACTGCACAGACTAATTCCATAGTGTGATTGAGCATAATTATGAGACGAACAGTGAGTTCGTCAGAAGAATGCGAGGTACCGGCTCCCCACAAGCTCATGAGGGCGATGGGAAGGTAGATTGTGATAAGGGATCACCACTCATCAGCCTTAATCATTCCAGCAGATGCCTCGCCAAAATTCTTGGGGACTGAACCAAGCCAAGTTGGTGTGGTCATTTCGCAGATAACGTTACGGACTCGTTCGAGTACTTCTGCTGTCTCAAACAAACAAACTTTTTGAGGGGCAGCTAAAGGTTGTCCACAATGCTGTGAAGTACATGTGTTAAAACCTGAAGACAAGAATCATTGCAGTGAAGAGCTCACCCAATTAACAAGAGCCTTGACGTAGTCAATCTTCAGCGTTCTGCCAACTTTCTGGGGCATACAATGCAGAGAACTGCAGGCAAACTTCAATGGTCCTGAATTCTTGTGAGACAGAGCACTTTTCAGCTTGTCAAAGCATTCCTCCACTTGCTGATCATTGCCAGAACCTATATGAGATATGAGGAGGATGCGAATCACAGATATTTGTGTTAACTCCTTGGTTGTCATTGTCCCAGGAACTTCGCCAAAATCACAAGCAAATGCCGGGGAGGGCAATGTCGATGTGATCGACTCTGAGGTTAGACCAAGAAGATTTTGGGTGTGATGTTGGACCAAGCCTTCCAAGATGCAGTGCATTGGATCAATGACAAGTTGCCAGGAAGGGTCCCAGTATAGTAAATGCCAGAGTTCGGAATAGCGCACACCATGAGCCTTAAACAGTCTTTCACGTTCAGAGGATGTAGCAGCGTCACTCCACTGCTCAGCATATTCTCGCAGTTTTTCTCTGTCCCAAGGTTCCCATTTCTCAAAGTCGACTCTTCCACAGGTAGACTTGTGATAACAATTGCATGCACTGCAGTAGAAGTGACTGCTGACCCCAGCCATAGAAGCAATATGGCGAGCGGCGGGAAGGTCACAAACAACCGCGGTGATGGCACTACAAGTAAGCCGGCCATGGGGGTAACAAGCGGTGTTGGAGAACTTGATACCGCGCTGCCATGCATCTACCAAATCATTGATGAGCAGACAGATATAGTGGTTGAGGTTTTCTAGTGACGGCTGCTTCAGACCTGGTATGATACCTGCAAGATACATATTCTCTGGCTTGTATCTGATATCCAATGGTAGATTTAAGCACACCATAGAGATAATTCCGCATGATGTACTAGCTCCGTGGATATTCAGACCTTCTGGATTGAAAAAATCCACATGAAGAGCAAAAACATAGTGTCCTTCCTCCCCTCTATCAACAAAAAGTGAGCCTGGCTGAGGACCACTGAACTGACGGAGAAATTGAGCTTCAAAGGGGGTTTTGACAAAGGATGGATGAGGGGAATCGATGGAGTCCATGAGATCATCGCATGCCTGATCCATCATGGCCTCAATATCTCTACGAGAGAGGAGACCGAACAAATAATCTTTGAAATCATGGTACAAAAAAGTCTTCCTAGGTCGCAGTTCTCCATCAGTACCAACAAGCAAAGCCTCGCCACATACGGCCGTGGGCGTAGGACGATGCGTGCACCGTTCAGGATACACTGGGGTAGTCAAACCTGGTCCATAAGTCGGTGCATAGGTGCAATGGCAGCTGCAGACAGCATATAGGACGGTTTTTCCATTGAGATGGAATCTGGCCTCGGTGCTTTCTGAGGTCATTGGTATCTGCTTCAGGATATTTGTGTGGGAGGAGTTAAGGCCGTTATCTGACCTCTGGAATGCGAGAAACAGTACGATGGACATTATCTTCATGATTAGATCGCAACTACTCCTACTGACCCCTATAATGACTCTGCATGCAACACCAAGGAAGAGAATGATTTGGGTTATTTCGTCTAAATTATTAACTGGAGCTTGTGGAAGGGTATCTACTGATAGATAAATAAAGGACAACATGATGATCTACATGTTCACTTACAGGTACTGATCTCGACGGATCCATCATCCGACAGCTTGAAACTGTTTAACTGGGCTGCCAATACATCTATCCGTGATTCAATCACCTTCTTTCGTGCAATGATGATATCAGTCTGTCGACTGACATTTTGCATAGCTTTACGAAGTAAATGTAGCTTGCGACCAACGTGACCAATGCTACCAGAATGCAGCAACAAGCGAAAGCACTGTTGGATCCGGAATTCGATGTTATCAAGGATAACCAATGCCTTTGTGGTGCACTGATTGCATCCTGTTGTCGAGGCAGGTACTGTGTCATGTTTTGAAGTATGCGTGGTAAGGGACGATCAATTTGGATCGACAGCAATAGCTGCTCGACCGGTAATGAGCTCGCCAGTACAAACTGTCGAGCTCAAAGGAATATTGACCGGTATGTCTGCGGCAAGGGTCAAGCGACTAAGATTGTCAGTGATGGCAGCAATTGATGATGGGTTATCTGCAATGGTGCATGCGGAAAGTTTGGAGACAACGGAATCTATGTGAATGATCTCACATTCTGCTTTTACACACAGAATATGAGATGCGAGTGAACGTTCGGCCATGAGCACTCCTTTTGGTGCACCTTTCTCATCATATCCACCTTTGACAATGCACTCCTTGCACATGTTACGAACTGGGATGGCGTCGCCAGCGGCAGTGAGAAGACACAGATGGTCTGTTGGGAAGTTCTACAATGTCCAGAAGAGGACAAGGTAACAGTACAAGGAACACATTCCGAGTACTATCAAGGGTTCAGCCTCAAAGACAAGTCTAAGAGGTTCCTACGAGAATAGAGACTAAGGCTAAGGAGTGCTTAGACTTAGAGATGATTCAAGATGACTTAGGTTGGAGACCTAAGCGAAGGATGTTCCAGGTAAAACCCAGTAAGATTAAAGTAAAGTATACAGTCGCAATACAACGTGCTTAAATAGGTCAATATGTGCACATGGACCAAGAGAGATGTGAGAATGTAAGTACGTATCCAAAGAAGGAAGGCAACTATAGTACAGATGTGTTGAGCATATGAGTCAGAGTCACGTTATGTAATATACAAGTAAAGGAAACAAAGAGAACAAAGAGAGAATGAATAGGGGCACGTACAACTGTAACAGCACACACATCATTTGAGTGTTGCACGAGCTGCGGTGTAATGAACATATTGGCGCTGGGCTTAAAACCCCATATTTTGACACTTGTCTCATGTCTACAGGAGTTACCACCTGTCCATGGCCATCTTACCCCTTTAGCAGTACCGGCGGCATCCCACGCTTACCGCACACCATACCGACTGCTGCACCTTGTTCCACGAACCGATGTCCTTCCATGTCCTTGCCGCGTCCACATAGCTCCATTTGGTGCGTAGTTTGTTTTCTGTTCATTATCACTGATTCCACGGCAAGCCTTATTACATGTTGCCTCATGCCGCAGCGCCTCACACTATGTTTACTTACAGCGGTTACAACACTCCAGCGCTACTGATCTCGCCTAGAGTATTCCGAGTACATATGATTTAGGATATAAGCACCGCATACCCCGCACGATACAGTACCTGATTTTACCCCATTGCACGTACTATAGGTCAGGATTATTGTCTAGCTCTGGATCTACCCAGTAGTGGACATAGTCTTTAAAGTTTCCTTATTGCTCGTTAATACATCATGCTCATTCTCCATTACCGCTGGCACACCGCTGGACTCTTGACTGTTACTTTGATTGAACTTCTCACGCACCACTACTTTACCGCTGAAAGTACCGTGGACTTCTTTACTGTTTCCTTGCACCGCTCGCAACCTTACCACTACTGCTGAGACCACCGCTTGACATTGCTCGCTCGACGCAACTGTTACTGACCTTATCTCAACGATGGTAGCACCGCTACGCATGACGCTAGTTCCGGTGGTATCATCGCTGACCATGGCAACTTACCACTGACCACGACACTCATTTCGCACATAAGTTAGGCTCGAACTTGACCATACTAATAGGCATCCCCCTTTAGGGTCGAATGCTCTTGTTCTTACAAGTGAAGCAGACTAGATGGAGCGCAAGACTAACATACTAGTTTAGGCAGTGGTTTATCTACAGCCCAAGCTAGGTTGTATCTTTACAGCGGGCATTGAGAACTAGGGATGTGGGTGGCCAGGTGATTGTAAGTGAGTAGATTCTGGTAAAGCTGGACTTAAATGAGAGATAAAAAAACAAGAAAAGAAGGAGCAACTCATGAAGAAGGCATCGGAGACAACGAAGTACAAGGTGACTGCCTATATGGACACTATTCAGATGCAAGACAAAGGACAATAGAATAATATGTACCGTAATCCAAGAGAATAACGAAATTCCGGCACAATGAATGAAGTAGTCGCACAAAAGGCACAGGCCTAATGAACGTAGTGCATCCGGTCATATCGAGGAGAGCGCAATGGAAACGATGAGCTCAACAGTACAAACAATTGAGCTCAAAGCGATCAAAGTGTGAAGTACTTCCAGCAATCGGCCATATCATTCTGTACCTAGGCTTGCGCTTATGTGGGTGACCAATTGGTCGTTCACATGTGCACCTACGTATGGTCTAGCAGAGGGTATTCTTAAGGATTATCCAAATCCGAACATGTCTTCGCATTGTCGGGTGTCAAGCTACTAGGTGGACACGCAAGCAGAGCTTGCCCATCCAAACGAACATGAATCCATCAAAGGAGCAACTTTGGAACTTCGTGGCGCATGGAATGAAGACAGAGTAGTGTGTAATTGATGTGTGCTCGATAGTACAAACTATCAAACTCGAAGAGATTAAATGACGAATGATCTTGACGGTACAGATCATCGAGCTCAAAAAAGTCAGGGGAAAGATGATACTGTCACAACCATACAAACGATTGTGTAGTAAGTAGTAGTCGGTTAAGGAGTTAGTTGGGACTTTGGCAAATTTCGAGATGTCACGACAAATAGCTACAAATAATGTTATGTCAGCATTTGGATGATTGAGACTAGCATTAATGTGGTGTAGACAACTTGATAGTTTGTACTATTGAACCTGGGGAGATTGGAGATCGATGAGCCTGACGGTACAAACCGTCGAGCTCGAAGGTATTTCGAAAGTGAATGATGATCTCAACAGTACAAACTGTTGAGTTCATCTAGATGAGGAAAGCCGAAAGTGAAGGACTTGATCTCAAAAGGATTGGAATGATGACGTAAGAATTTAGGACTATTTGGCACACCCTCGGTGGGCGACTTGATCAGGTCAATGATGACATAAGATTATTTGTAGCTATTTGTTGCATCATCCAAAATTCACCAAAGTTCTAACTAACTCCTTTACTAGCTACCACTACACAACCGTATGTATGGTTGTGATAGTATTATCTTATCTTACTCCTGATTTTTTCGAGCTCAACGGTTTGTACTGTTGGGCTCATCGATCTCCAATCTCCCCAGGTTCAATAGTACAAACTATCAAGCTGTCTACACCACATTAATGCTAGTCTCAATCATCCAAATGCTGACATAACATTATTTGTAGCTATTTGTCGCGACATCTCGAAATTTGCCAAAGTCCCAACTAACTCCTTAACCGACTACTACTTACTACACAATCGTTTGTATGGTTGTGACAGTATCATCTTTCCCCTGACTTTTTTGAGCTCAATGATCTGTACCGTCGAGATCATTCGTCATTTAATCTCTTCGAGTTTGATAGTTTGTACTATCGAGCACACATCAATTACACACTACTCTGTCTTCATTCCATGCGCCACGAAGTTCCAAAGTTGCTCCTTTGATGGATTCATGTTCGTTTGGATGGGCAAGCTCTGCTTGCGTGTCCACCTAGTAGCTTGACACCCGACAATGCGGAGACATGTTCAGATTTGGATAATCCTTAAGAATACCCTCTGCTAGACCATACATAGGTGCACATGTGAATGACCAATAGGTCACCCACATAAGCGCAAGCCTAGGTAAAGAACGATATGGCCAATCACTGGAAGTGCACTTCACACTTTGATCGCTTTGAGCTCAATCATTTGTACTATCGAGCTCATCATTCCCATCATTCCCCCCTCGATAGTACCATGGTCTAAGTCTACGCTTTTGACTTTCGATCTATTGTTTCCTGAGCTCGATGGTTTGTACTGTTAAGCTCATTATTCATGGCCCAGGGAAGGCCATAGGGCACTACATCGAACACCACTTCTGTTTCCCTGCGCTGCAATCCTCTGGATCATGCGAGTCCAAACATCTCAACTCCTCCACCATACATACAGTGGAGGGGGATAGCAGCTCAAAGTCTTTCATTAGTGAGTACGTTATTCTCTACAGATTGCAAGAAAGTAATATCCTCCCTAGAATCATCTCTTGTCATGCCGTTCAATACTATGCTACCGCAACTTTCATCCACTTGAATGGCTCTTCTGAGATCGTCAATCTCTCCACTTGATGCTTGGTCAGACCAGCGAGCCACACTTCATTATATAAAACTTTAGGCAATCCATCGACTTGTGCCCTGGAAGTCATCGGATTCCCAGCTGCGCGTATCCGCTTCATTGGTTTTGAGCCTTGAGGGGCGAAGATATCATCATCCACAAGTCTTTGGTGATCGATGATGTCCATCTCTCATTCTACCACTCTGCGCCATACCATGTTCTTCACATGGAGAACAGTTTCAATGTCATTTTCCATATCACTTTCTTCCAAACTCATACTGCCTTCTCCCAATGTCTTGACCAGTTGCTGAAGCCACCACCAGGCTGAGAAGTCTTCTTCGGTTTCATCAGCCATTTTGAGGAGATGGTCGACAACCGCTACCCTATGACAATATTTCTAAGAAGGCATCAGCACCACAATTATCTGGAGATTGCGAGCATACATTTCTCCGACAGGTCATCTGACGAGTTGCCTTCAGTGTTTCGTCCTTTTTCACGATCAACCTTTGCTCCAGCTCTGTAGGGGTCTCCAATGTACCCTTTGCTGTGATCTTGGGCTGTGTGGCCGTCCAGATCGTACGCAAGTGCTTGTAGCGATCATGAAGGATTTCCCTGAAATATGCCTCGGACCTCTGGAATGGCCACCTCTCTTCACTACACCTTCTCTGTATTTCTTTGAGGAGCAAATCGATAATTTTTCTATTCCAGGGGGTTTTGAACCCATTTTTGAGGTCAAAGGCAAGATTTTTTAGATCGGGACCTGGGCCATCTTCATATTCATATGAGTA
Source organism: Suillus spraguei (assembly GCA_016800925.1). Lineage (NCBI taxonomy): Eukaryota > Fungi > Basidiomycota > Agaricomycetes > Boletales > Suillaceae > Suillus > Suillus spraguei. The sequence goes on from JABCPU010000273.1 coordinate 75,320, forward strand.
TACATCCTCACGATTTGCTGTCTCATGGATGATGAAATCGGCATCTTGAGTGATCTTGAAAACATCTTTGAACAAACGCCGCACTTCTCCCTACTTCAATGTAAGTGAGATGAAAGTGGATGCCATGTCGCGGCTTACCAAAAGAAAATCTCTTTCGCAGTTCAGTTTGGCAGCCTTTTCTCGCTGGATTTCTTCATCCTCTATCTTTTTCTTCCAGGGACTGCGCTTTTTGACACCTGGGAAGTCTTTCTTGATGAGAATGTGCCTCAGCGTGGCCTCCACACCTCTTGCAATCGCATCTTCCATACTGGCACCAGGTGAAGCGTCATGTTGTTGACGTGGTGGTGTATCTCTCTCAAAGGATTGTTCTTGATGAATTTCCTGCATGTCTGACTAGTATTGTGAGTCTACATTACATCTGATACACAAGGTACTCACCTCCACTGCTACTGATACAAGCTGGGTCCTGCACGATATTCTGCAAATTCTCTTTAACTTCTTAATGGCATCAAGGCATGGGGTGCCTAACATTGGTTTTGCGGATGGATGGGGGCTGTTATCCATTTCTATATCCCTATCCTGTAATCTGTAACTCCTGGAAAATCGCTGTTCCATCTTGGCTAGTTCGCTGTAACGAACATATTGGTGCTGGGCTTAAAACCCCATATTTTGACACTCGTCTCACATCTGCAGGAGTTACCACTTGTCCATGGCCGTCTTACCCCGTTTAGCAGTACCAGTGGCATCCCACGCTTACCGCACACCGTACTGACTGCTGCACCTCGTTCCACGAACCAATGTCCTTCCATGTCCTTGCTGCGTCCGCATAGCTCCATTTGGTGCATAGTTTGTTGCCTGTTCGTTATCACTTATTCCACGGCAAGCCTTATTACATGTTGCCTCGTGCCGCAGCGCCTCGCGCTATGTATACTTATGGCGGTTACTACACTCCAGCGCTACTGATCTCACCTAGAGTATTCCGAGTACATACAAATTAGGATATAAACACTGCATACCCCACACAATGCAGTACCTGATTTTACACCATTGCACGTACTATAGCTCAGGATTATTGTCTAGCTCTGGATTAACCCAGTAGTGGACATAGTCTTCAAAGTTCCCTTATCGCTCGTTAATACATCATGCTCGTTCTCTGTTACCGCCGGCATACCACTGGACTTTCGACTGTTACTTTTGACTGAACTTCTCACGCTCAGCTACTTTACCACTGAAAGTACCGTGGACTTCCTTACTGTTTCTTTGCACCGCTCGCAACCTTACCGCTACCACTGAGACCACCGCTCGACATCGCTCGCTAGACACAACTGTTACTGACTTTATCTCGATGACGGTAGCACCGCTACGTGCGGCGCTAGTTCCGGCGGCATCATCGCTGACCACGGCAACTTACCACTGACTTCGACGCTTGTTTCACAAATAAGTTAGACTCGAACTTGACCGTACTAAATAGGCATCCCCCTTTAGGGTCAAACGCTCTTGTTCTTACAAGTGAAGCAGACTAGACGGAGCGCAAGACTAACATACTAGTTTAGGCAGTGGTTTATCTACAGCCCAAGCTAGGTTGTATCTTTACATTGCTTTCTTTTTCTGCCTGGATGATTTTCAGCATACTCATGAGCCCATGAATCTATATCCTCACCCTCAATTTATCAACTTCATGTTTCAGCCTCTGCTCCATCTCATCGAATCTCACATCCTCGCATCCTCGGAACTACGTGGTTGTTATCAACTGTCTTTCACGTCAAGTTATTCGCCTTACCTCTTCTTCTTTTTCTTACTGAATTCTTCTTCACGCCGAGCTAGTTCTTGTTCAAAGCGCTTGCAACTATCCTCTAGAATTTTCTGCATGCTAGTTTCTACTGCCTCATTATTTGCATGGCTGGCCGCTTCATGACTTCTTATATGATCTTCAAGCTGTTGCTGGTGCTCGGCACGGCTAGCCTGCCACCGTCATCAGTGGGTGTCTGCTGTTCGAACGTCCAAATGATTTACCTTGAATTCTTTGGTGAGTTGTGCTTCCCGCTCTCTCTGAGCTGCCTCCCACTGCTTTCTCATCTCTTCCATGTTGTGCATATGTTGTTGTTGCAGGTTTTGAGCCTCCTACTGTTACAATCGTATGTGCCCCTATTCGTTTCTCTTGATTCCTTACTTGTATATCATGTCACATGACTCTGACTCATATGCTCAACGCATCTGTACTATAGTTGCCTTCCTTATTTGGATACACACTTACTTTCTCACGTCTCTCTTGGTCCGTGCGCACATATTGGCCTATTTAAGCACATTGTACTTGTAGTAGATTCGGTACTTTAATCTTACTGGGTTTTACCTGGAACTTCCTTCGCTTAGGGGTCTCCAACCTAAGTCGTCCTTGAATTGTCTCTAAGTCTAAGCACTCCTTAGCCTTAGTCTCTATTCTCGAAGAACCTCTTAGACTTGTCTTTGAGGCCGAACCCTTGATCGTACTCGGAACGCGTTCCTTGTACTTTCACCTTGTCCTTGTCTGGACGTTGTAAGAACTTCCCAGCAGACCGCCTGTGTCTTTTCACTGTCGCTGGTGATGCCACCCCAGTTCGTAACAAAAGATTAAAGTCCCCTTTGATTGTCGACTATCCAGTCTTTGACCCTGAACCCTGAATAAGCAGAATAGCGTACGCGTACGCTAAACCAATTGTCAAGAGAAGCCCTCTGACAGAAGACAAGCCCTAATGGACAGCAAGACAGCGCGTGTAGGCACCGAGAAAGTATAACTCACCAGACGAATCGCCAAATATGATGACCAAAGAATTTGAATACAAAATCGGTCAGCCAACGGTTTTGATGGAGATCGCGACAACTCTCGCGAATTTATACAGTCATGCAATCTGCATTTCGACATCAATGAAAAGCTTTACACTACCAACAAGCAGAAGATCATTTTCATAACATCCTTCATGACCGAAAGAATGCCAAATCCTGGAAAGAGCAATTCCTTGACCATGCTCAATCAACCGACACTTCCGGACAAAAAGTTGGTTATGGGACAATGGTGGATTTTATGAAAAGCTTCAAAGAAGCCTTCGACCCAGTGGATACCAAAGGGACTGCACTCACAAAACTCAGGGACCTTAAACAAGGAAGTGGAGATCTCCACACTTACATTGCTGACTTTGAGGCACTTGCAGCCAAGGCTCAAATCACCGATAATGCAACAAAGATCCAATTCTTCCAAGATGGCCTGAATTGGGGCATCCTTACAAAGCTTTTCGCACTAGGAGATGTCTCAGAAGTATTCCAAGACATTGTGCTGCAATGTGTTTCCATTGACAATTCCCATCATCGCCTTCAAGCCATGAGGACACGTCATGCTCCACAACAGAAGAAGAAGAACTATGGAAATGCACGTTACATACCGAACCATGATTCCAACGCAATGGTCGTAGATCGAATCTCTGATACGGAGAGATCCAAATGCATGAAGAAGGGACAATGCTTCGGATGCAAGAAGACAGGACATCGTATTCATAATTGTCCTGACAGAAAGAAGAAGACCCCGCTCCAACAAACCGAAGTCAAAGAAGAAGAAGACAAGAAACTGTGAGGCGGATTGTTGAGGATTTTTGAATTGGAGAAACAAAGATTTGAGTATGTTTCTCCCAATGTATTACTAAGACTTGTACGCGCTGTAGGTGAAAGAAAAGAACTTCGTGTCCCTATCACCCTTCACTCGCGTACTCGCTTAAAATCCGTCGACACCACCGCTGTTATTGATTCAGGAGCGGCAGGAACATTCATTTCCGAGGAGTTTGTGAAAACTCCATCAATCACACGACGAAAACTCAAAACACCATTTCGAGTTACTACGGCAGATGGAACTCTTATCAAAGGAGGACCAATCACACACTACTGTCTCCTAGTGGTCAAAATCGATGAACGAACCATGTATGGAAAATTCAACATCACCAAACTAGGAAGAAGGGATCAAATCCTTCTGGGAATTCCGTGGTTACGCGCAATGAACCCAAGTATAGATTGGGCTGCTGAAACACTCGTCCTTCCCCGAACAACGAAATCAGATGAAATTGAAATTGATATGGATACGATCGAAAGAAGAATGGATTACCTCCAGCCTTTAATTGTCATTCTAAGAAATGGCAATATTCCCACTTCCAAGACCTCTCGTAATCCCTTCATTTCTAAAGACCCGAACCGAAGTACAAACCCCGCGTACCACCGACCCCATTCCCCGTGTACAACTGCCACGACCAGTATCACCGATTCCCCGCGCAGAAAAGCGCAAGAATGAATCTGAACCTGAATGTCGGTCAAACAAGAACCTATTGAGCAACGGCCAATAGAAGAGCAGAAGTATGGAAAAAGAAAAGCAGAAGAGGAGATCCCAGGACGAGATACCAATGTACCAAAATTATCCAAGTTCTATTTCCCCCCGAAAACTCTTTCAGCTTCGATTGCAGAAATCCCCGACGAAGAAGAACCCGTGCCCTCGTTGATCCCAACAGAGGATGATGACAATTCAACACCATGCAAGATGTCTGGCACGCCACCAGAAGTGTGAGAGATTTCCTCTTATGAGCTTGGAGATGGAGAAATTCCTTGTGGAATATGATACCGATGGGATCAGTATGAGGATCATCGAAGAAGTATCCATGGATACACCTCTCACACAGATGGAACTTCCCTACTCGAACAACTTCCCCAATTATTCCACGATCTCCCTTCTGAAATACAGTAACAAAGCTCAAGAATTTGCCACGGATGAGAAGGAAAAGAAAAAGAAATCCTTCGAAGAATTGCGCCCGGACTATTTGCACGACTTTGCAGACGTCTTTGCTAAGGACGGACTGAACAAAACTACTCCCCCAACGCCCTGGTATTGATCATCGGATTGATACTAAACCGGTTTCATCCCTTGTACATCTAAGGTTTACCCGCTATCGGAAAAAGAAGCGTGCTGCCCGTCAAAATGTTATCGATGAAAATGTTGCGAAAAGGTTTTATCTCAGAATCAAAGTCACCCCAAGCCAGTGGCTTCTTCTTTGTGGGAAGAAGAGTGGAGAATTGTGTCCCTGTCAAGATTATCGCTACATCAATGATTGGACAGTCAAGAACGCCTATCCGCTCCCACTCCCTATCTCCCTTGTCGCACGACTCCACAATGCACGTTCTTTATGAAAATGGATATTTGGTCTGGCTATAATGATATTCGCATCCATCCTGATGATCGCTGGAAAGCTGCTTTTACTATGGAATTCGGCCTCTTTGAACCGAACATTATGTTCTTTGGCCTCTGCAATTCCCCAGCAACATTCCAAGCATACATGAACGTACTTCCAGCAGGAAATCAATGAAGGATGGATGGTTATTACATGGACGATATCCTGATTTTCTCTACAATGAATGGCAGAACATCGTGAACGGACAAGACAGGTTTTGATGAAGATACGAAAGGAACATCTGTTCTTGAAACCAGAGAAATGCACCTTCGATGCAGAAGAAGTGGAGTACCTCGGAATGATAATTCGCCCGGACAAGTTGCTATGGATACAGCCAAGACCAAGGGAATCTCCAAATGGCCAGTCCCAAAATCCTGTAAAAGATGTTCGGTCATTCCTCAGTTTTGCAACTTCTACCGCATGTTCATTTCCCATTACTCTGATATTGCTCGACCCCTTATTGAATTAACAAAGAAAGATAAGGCTTCGTTTGGTCAACCGAATGTATGGACACCTTCAACGAATGAAACGACGCTTCACATCCAAACCGGTACTCCGCAACCCTGATCCTTCCCGACAATTTGCTATTGCTACCAATGCTTTGCTCGTAGCAACTGGCGGAGTTCTCCTGCAGAACTGATGAGAATGGTGTCTATCATCCATGTGCATATCTCTCACAGTCTTTGAACCCTGCAGAACACAATTACCAGATCTTTGATCGGGAATTCCTTGCCATAATCCGGGCATTGAATGAATGGCCTCATTATCTTGAAGGAAACCGCACCCTGTCTTGGTATTTACCGACCACAAGAACCTTCTGTACTTTCGAAGTGCACAGAAGCTCACCCGTCGCCAAGCACATTGGCAACTCATCTTGTCTATTTTACGACATTGAACTGCATCACATTGCAGGTACTAAATTAGCAGTACCTGATGCACTAATCTCGCAGACCCAACTATGATTCCGGTAAAGACGATAACGAGGACCAGACACTCCTCCCTGACGCTCTATTCGTTCGTCTTATTGATACCGATCTAAAAGATGTCCTATCATCCTCCGACCCCCTCGACAACCCTGTTTTTCAAAACAGCATCTGATGCCCTCGATGGCGTGTGTCTTCCTCCCATGAAATCGGCACTCTCTGATTGGAAGATTGAGGAGAGCGTCCTCTATTTTAAGAATCGTGCCTACATTCCACCGCCCATCGTCCCGATATCCTGAAAAGGTATCATGATCATCCTACCGCCAGGGACATCCCGGTAGATCAAAACTGAAGAACTGTTAACGAGAAGCATGGTGGCCTGCTATGGGCTCCTATATTCGGAAATACGTTGAGGGTTGTGCCCTTTGCCAGCAAATGAAAGCTGATACGCATCCTGTTCGCCCACCGCTCGCCCCGATACCTTCATCTGTGACTTGCCCCTTTTCCCAGGTCTCTGTTGATCTTATCACCGACCTTCCTGTCTCTGGGGCTTTGATAGTATCATGGTCGTGGTAGACCATGGCCTTACAAAGGGGTAATTATTATCCCTTGTCTAAAAACAGTCACTTCCGAAGGATTGCTAAGCTATTTTTAAAACATGTTTACCGTCGATTGGACTCCATGACAAAGTCATCTCGGATCGAGGTCCACAGTTTTCCTATCGCGCTTTTCTAAAGAGCTTGCCCGACTTCTCGATTACATCATTGCTCCATCCACAGCTTATCACCCTCAGACCGATGGTCAAATGGAAAGGCTAAATCAAGAACTAGAAACATACCTATGCATCTATTGCTGCAACAACCCCGAACATTGGGTAGAACATCTACCAATCGCTGAATTCGTCCACAACCACCGAAAACATGATGCAAGGAATGCATCCCCCTTTTATTTGATGATGGGATACGAACCACGCGCCATCCCTCACCTTATCCTGATTCATCAGTCCCCGCAGCAGAAGATCGAGTACGATCCCTGCAGAAGATAAGAGAAGAAGCAATCGCCTGCCATAACATTGCAATGCAAACAATGGCCGAACGATCCCGAGGAGATAAGTACATTCCATGGAAGATTGGGGATAAGGTCTGGCTATCTGCTGCCAATCTTAGGCTCAAACTCCCATCAAGGAAACTTGTGCCAAAACGATACAGACCTTTCCCGATCATCGATGTCTTATCACCCATCACATTCACGCTCAAACTCCCTCCACAGTGGAAGATTCATCCTACGTTCCCACACTTCCATCTTATCGTCCTATAGCGAAACAGACGTACATGGTCTGAACTTCCCTGAACCACCACCAGACATCATTGAAGAAGAAGAAGAATATGAAATAGAAGCAATTCTTTCTCACAAAGAACGGCACTCGCTGACGCTATCTTGTTTCTTGGAAAGGATACTCATCGGGAGATAACAAATGGCTCCCAGAAAAGAACTTGAAGAACTCCGCTCGAATCTTGAATGCTTATAAGGAGCAACATGCCCTTTGATATCCTTCAGTCAATCAACTTGCATTAGCACTTGATCAACTAAACATCGTTTCAAATGTCTTTCCCCACTGCATACATTACCCCCGTCACCATTGCCAACAATGACTCCGACTCCGACACAGAAACTACGGAACCCTTACCACTGAAATCGACAACACTTCCTATATTGAAGCTGCCCTTCTATGCGAAGGATACGCCCTCGAAATTGAAAGAATCCTCACTGAAAGAGGAGCCTTCCCTGCCTTACTCCTCGTCAACATTATTCGCACAGCAGCCCTTATCAAAGCCACTGCCAATGATACCAAGAAATCACGTACCGCCATTGCCTCCTTCATCTTCAAAAACGCATTCGTTCTTACGCTATGTTGCTGCTTCCCAATTCTTTAAGAGCGATGTTGAAGAAGCTATTCACATCGTGGCCGAACGCCGAGCAGGGGTTGCTTGACCTCCCTCTCGCAGGAAGATACGCCACTTCCTATTCCAGCACCCTCTTCTTCGCGCATGTATTCTAGTGTTGATGCCCTTGCTGGCTTATGCACTGCTGTCCAGGAGATCGGACAGCTCACAAATGCGGTTGTTGAAACCATCCAACAATCAGTCACTGAAACTAGAGCGGCCAGAAACTTAGTCAAAGAGCTATCACTGATCTGCAACAAACACAAGCCGAACTCGCCTTCTCACGAACCCCATCTCCTATCGAACAATCAACCTCATCGCCCCATGATATAGTCTCTCATGATCATCCTGCTTGGCTATATGAGCCTTGTACAGAGGAACAGTGTGAAGCTGTAAAAAGGTTAGGCATTCCTGTTGCTGAATTAATAGCACTCGGCCCTCGACTTCGCGATCTTCACATTCACCCTCCCATGTCTATCCTGTCATCATTTGGTCCAATGGATCCTGTCTCGCCAGTCTTAGTAAAAGACTTAGGCACACCTCTCCCTCTTCCTCTGATAACTCTTGCGGTTGCTGAATGAGGACTACTCCTGACCTCCCCGCATCCGCATACATGCTGACCAGCAAACAGCAGGCACAGCTTCGACGTGACAATGCCTTCGCCTTAAAATGCATGACACGACAGAAAGGGAGAAGCGTGCTAGATCCGCCAGTCCTAAACACGTCATCTCACCATCACCCATTACGCACGTCCACTTCTAATGCTGATGAAAACATGAAATGTCGATTCTGTAACATCGTCGGACATCGGCAAAAGAATTGTCTCGACTATCAATGCCAAATCTGTCTGCGACACGCTCCTACCCATCTGTCTATTTACTGCCCTCAGCGTCGTGGGGAACCTCCATTTACACTTACCTGGAAAGACGATGGATTTTATGATGCACTGCATAGTGGAACAGTATCTTATTAACCGTCGATGATGAAAAGAAGGTCAACGGCAAGGACTGTAGCAGAGAGGAAGCGGCTTATATGTTAGGAGGAAGTGCCGCTGATGAAGACGTCGCTAACTATGACGACTATGATCCTGTTTATGACGACAACAGAATGTTTGAAAGTCGGTGACTTTCAATGTAATAAGGGGGTAATGTTACAGTTGTACTGCCCCTATTCATTTTCCCTTTATCTCTTACTTGTATATCATGTCACATGACTTTGCCTCATATGCTCAACGCATCTGTACAACACATGCCTTCCTTATTAGGATATGCAGTTACATTCTTACGGTTACTTGGTCTGTGCGCACATATCTACCTATATAAGCACAGTGTACTTGTAGTAGATTCTTTACTTTAATCTTACTGGGTTTTACCTGGAATCCCCTTCGCTTAGGTCTCCAACCTAAGTTGTCTTGAATCGTCTCTAAGTCTAAGCACTCCTTAGCCTTAGTCTCTATTCTCGCAGAACCTCTTTAGACTTGTCTTTGAGGCCGAACCCTTGATCGTACTTCGGAACGCGTTCCTTGTACTTTCACCTTATCCTCTTCTGGACATTGTAAGAACTTCCCAGCAAACCGGCTGTGTCTTTTCACTGTGCTGGTGATGCCACCCCAGTTCGTAATACGGATGATTGGATGATTGGACGAGCGTAGCTCTATGGATCTTAGGAAGGTGATGACTACTAGAGAGGAGTAGGTCCAATATGGTGTAGAGATAGTATAGACTACTCCAGACAAAGTCTGGAATAGAAACAGACGGATAAGACTACCAAAGGTAGAGTCAGAGGTGAAAGAGATGAAAGACAGGAAACGGATAAGCCCAAAAAAGATATAGGACATAGGATCAAAGCTCCAACCTAGAAAATGATCCCATAGGTATGAGTCAGAAGCTTACAAGGGCCAGAGCCCAAGTGCAAGAACAGAAATGGATTTATATAGACATGGTAACCAAAATACAGAGTAGACAAAAGGATATACAGAAGTAGGAAAGCAATGATCAGACTGAGGTCTGCTGGAGTTCTACTACAAGTTTATTACTGTAAATAGCATGCCGGAAGGTAAGTACAGATAGTCCGAGGCTATGTCTGAAGCATATGGAAACACATAGTAAGTACAGTGGAACATAAGGCTATGAACTCGGAGATGAAACTTGTACAAAATACTTATAAGACAGAGGCAGGATCACTGAGAGCCAGAAGCACAGAGATACCCAAAAGCCAGAAACACTGGTATAGTATAAAGGGTAATGTACAGGTCACAGGAATAGTTTGGATATGAACTGGATCAGATATGGACACATATCGATATGGACATGGATCGGATTGGACAAGAGGACCGGATCGGAAGCATGGATTGATATGATGTCTATGGATCAGATGTCAGATGGGTTATGGGTTGGATTGGATGTATGGATTGGGTGTCCGGATGCCTATGGATTGAATTGGATCTGGACTGAAATGCTGTACATATATGACATTGACCCTCATTATTATATTAGAAATGTGATGAACAATGAGAAGGCAACTTCTGTCATACCTGCAAGTGCTTGAGAATAGATTATCCAGGGTGGAGAACAAGATGCCCCAGAATGGATGCATGTGAGCACAGTTCACGTCTCTCTCACCATCATCCCTCATTGTCCTGCAGGACAAGAAAGCTGTTGAAGAATACAAGGCTGATTTCAAAGTTCAGCTAACACAGGCTGGCCTCATTCACAGTCAGCCCAAATCCTCCATACTCCAAGCCAGTTCAGCAGGTCCATCATCTGCGCCAGCTTCTTCATCATCTGTTTTCACTTCACAACACGACTGTTTCAAGGATACCCAAGTTCTCCAGCATCTTCTCAAGTCAATGATTTGGGAATACCACATTCATCAACCCATTGAGTGATTCCACAGGAATATCTGTGTTTGGTAGTTTTTTTGTGGCCGGATTGACCTATGGCAACTGATACAGCATCTTCAGGTTTAACATTAAACTCACCTCAGTCAGCTCCTGTCACTCTCTACACAATGGATGGGAGCTTTCAGCATTCCAACCACAATTCTCCTTTCTGCCCTTCTGGCTCTCTTCCCTCACACCCATGGCCTGTAGCGTAAATGCACTTTAATGTCAACTTTGATGACACCACCAAAAGCCTGTATAGCCTTCCAATGACATCAATACCAGATGATGGCTTGCAGATGGAGCACCATTTTATTACTTCAAGAATGTTCACCAGTTGCAGTATGCATTTGCTAGCAATTCTGTAGCAAATATAACACATTCAGTAAGTTTTCTTTGAATAGAAAAATCAGACTTCATTGTTTAGCTTGTATTGCAACACCAAACAGGCCCTGTGGCAAACACTATTTCTGCATTAGCATCATTACACTTCAGTCTAATTTGCATTGTCCACAGTTTGGAGGTGCAAACCCTACCCTAGAGCATTCTGTCATATACCATACATTTGATCTCGGATCCAATCGATCCTGCTTCCATCTGGTTCACACATCCTATCTGGACCCCATCCAAAACTTCCTACTTCTCACACTCTAACTCCATTGTAAACATCTGCATCTACCTCCTTTTGGTAATCCTCCTGTCTCCAGTGTTTTGGCTATGTATATTTCCATCCTGCTTATTTATCTGTTATGTTACAGTCGTATGTCCCCTATTCATTTTCTCTTTATTGCCTTACTTGTATATCACGTGACTCTGACTCATATGCTCAACGCATCTGTACTATAGTTGCCTTCCTTCTTTGGATACGCACTTACATTCTCACGTCTCTCTCCCCTGGTCTGTGCGACATATTGACTTATTTAAGCATGCTGTATTATGCTTGTATACTTTACTTTAATCTTGCTGGGTTTTACCTGGAATATCCTTCACTTAGGTCTCCAACTAAGTCGTCTTGAATCATCTCTAAGTCTAAGCACTCCTTAGCCTTAGTCTCTATTCTCGTAGAACCTCTCAGACTTGTCTTTGAGGCAGAACCCTGATCATACTCGGAACACGTTCCTTGTGCTTTCACCTTGTCCTCTTCTGGACACTGTAGAACTTCCCAGCAGACCGACTGTGTCTTTTCACTGTCGCTGGTGACGCCACCCAGTTCGTAACATGTTACCTATATTTCATTTCCAACTTGTGCTTACTGATCTGCGTGATTTTACTAATAGACTTCTGTTATACTTTGTACATAGCCTCAGTCCTGGACTCATTGATTATCCATGCCAGTTACTTACAGTATATAAACTACTTGTAAATCTCTGTAGAACCTTAGTTTGAATATCATCTTAGATTCTCCTCATCCTGTTCCTCCAGACTTGAGTTCCTTCTGACTCTAGTCATCCTCCAAGACTTAGGATTCCTTCCTATAGTCTATATCTCTGACTCCACCTTTGGGTAGTCTACTTCCATTAGTTTCTAGTTAGGACTCTGCCCAACACTAGTCTTATACCTTGCTCCATTTCTACATTCCGGATAACCTTCAGATGTGACATATCTGTTACCTTGGATGTCTGATCCATCACACGACTACCTTCAGACCTTCAGACATATATTGTCTATCTGAAATAAGGGGCAATACTCAGGAAAGGGGCACAGTGTACAAACTGAGCCAAAGCCCTTCAGATCCCTTACCCTTTCGAGTACAGTCTTAACACATTCACTGGCAATCTGATTCTGCAATAGTGCCCACCACAGATCTTTCACTAAGCAAATCCAATGTGAATGTGGCCATCCACATGTTGAGCTTCTTGCTCATGTCACATGGAGTGACAGATTGGCACCCAATGTTAGACATTGCAAGCAAATGGTTTCTGAGGATGGGAATAACAACAAGTGACAACCCCAAGTTGATGATTATAAACATTGATGAGGCATCACAACTGGCACTGAAGGCCACAAAGGTAAGTTTTTCAGATACTATGGGCAGAATAAGCTCATCTGAAGCACACAGTGGTGTGATATCATGCCAAACCTAACCCTAAAAATGATGCAAAACATCTATCCTTATACAGTGATTGTTCCATGGAGCATCAGGTTACTGGGGTTTAATGCAGCAGGGCATTGGTGATGAGTCAGCCCTTGTGTGGATAGCTTAACTGTTGTCCAGATGAAGTACTTTTTTGGTATTGCAGAGATAGCAATGCTATCATACTGGAAGATGCAAGAACTTCATAAAGGTTCCTTGAGTATGAGAGAGCTCATCCAGCAAGGGGACATGATTGAGCGACACCTTCATACCAAAACAGAGACAGGTCCATTGGTAGAAGAGGACTGGTGTAACAAACATATTGGTGCTGGGCTTAAAACCCTATCTTTGGACACTTGTCTCACGTCTATAGGAGTTACCACTTGTCCATGGCTGTCTTACCCTTTAGCATTACTGGTGGCATCTCATGCTTACCGCACACCGTACAACTACCGCACCTCATTCCACGTACCGATGTCCTCCCATGTCCTTGCCGCATCTGCATAGCTCCATTTGATGCATCATTTGTTTTATGTTTGTATCACTGATTCCATGGCAAGTCTTATTACATGTTGCCTCATGCTGCAGTGCCTTGCGCTATGTTTACATATGGCGGTTACTACACTCAAGTGCTACTGATCTCGCCTAGAGTATTCCGGATACATGATTTAGGATATAAGCACCGCGTACCCCGCATGATACGGTACCTGATTTTACACCATTGCATGCTGTAGTGAAAAAAGTCATGCTGACCATGAAAGTGCTGTTTTACACAAGTGTCTCATTACTGTCTACAGCAGCTACCAAGAAAACCCCTATAGTGAGCATTACCCCTTTTTGCTTCGCCAGGACCGTTTTCGCTCCGTGGATCCTTGCCCCTTACCGAATCTACTACCGATGTCCTCCTGTCCATTCCATTTCCCTAAGATCCATTGGTGCATAGCAATATTTGTTTCTGCCATTACTAAAGCTATGGCAAGACTTACCTTACCTTCCGTGACACCGCTTGCTTGCTGCGTGCCTCTTAGCTAAGCACATTCCGGTACTTTTACTTTTCCCTCTATGGTACACATGGTACTTAGGAATTGTCACCACTACTGTCTCTAACGGAATAAAGTCTTTCGCTGAAGTCACTGTCTCTTAAGAATTGTTTTACTGCTGCACGCACCACCGCTCTTTACCGCTTTCCCACGCTTCACCACTTGCTACGCTTCACCGCTTGTTTTACTGCCAGTTTCCCACGCCTTACTGCAGTTTTACCGCACGCACTACCGCAGTTTTACCACTTCGCTACCGCTTTCTACTGCTTTCCCGCACTTACCGCTAGTATTACTGCTATTTTCCCACAAACCGAGGTCACCGCTAGCATCTCGCTACCTCTGACGGCAGTTGTCATATACCATACTTCTAATCTCAGATCCGACCATATCTGATCAGATCCAATCGATTCCATATCTGTCCGGTCCACAGATCCTGTCCAGACCACCCATCCGAATGTGCTCACTTCTTGCACCTTAACTCCCTTGTGTATATCTGCATCTATCTCCTTTCGTCATTCCTCCCGTTTCCGGTATTCCGGCTATGTATATTTCCCTCCTACGTCACTGATCCGCTGTGCATTAACTAATAGACTTCCATTACACTTCATACATAGCCCTCGGTCCCGGACCTGTTGATTATCCGTCTTAGATACTTACAGTATATAAACCACTTGTAAATCTCCATAGAACCTTAGTTTGAATATCATCTTAGATTCTGCTCATTCTGCTTCCTCCGGACTTAAGCCACTTTCCACTCCAAGTCATCTTCCGAGACTGGGATTGATTCCTATAGTCTATATCTCCGACTCTATCTCCGGATAGTCTATCTCTGCCAGTTTCTAGTTAGGAATTCGTTCCGAAGCTAGTCTTAATCTTCGTTCTATCCCTACGTTCCGGATAACCTTCGGACATATCATATCCGATACCTTCGGATGTCCGGACCTGTCACGCAACTCCTTCCGGATCTTTGGACGTATAACTTCTCCCTGAAATAAGGGGCATTACTCGAGAAAGGGCACAGTGCACGAACTGAGGCAAAGCCCTTCAGGTCTCTCTACCTTTGAGTACAGTCTTAACAGCAGTCTTGCACCACAGGTGGGGCATTATTGAGCTATACTAACTTAGCATTCCCTTTAGGGTCGAACACTCTTGCTTTGCAAGTGAAGCAGACTAGATGAAGCGCAAGACTCGCATACTAGTTTAGGCCGTGGTTCATCTACAGCCCAGGCTAGATTGTATCTTTACAACGTACTATAGGTCAGGACTATTGTCTAGCTCTGGATTCACCCAGTAGTAGACATAGTCCTTTAAAGTT